>ML432101.1:156978-177612 GCA_005239525.1 Nicotiana knightiana | reverse complement strand
ACCGACTGACCGGGTAAGTATATATACAAAGATTCCTAAAATCTAAGCAAAAAAATGATATTTTTAATGGATATAGTTGAAATTCATTGAAAACATATAGATGAGTCAATATACAAAATTTGAGGAAACTTGGAGGTGGTTTGGTATCAAAATTCATAGTTAAAATCGAGTTCAAAAAATTCGTCTGCGACACATGTATCAAACATGTATCAGGCATGTATCTCACACACTGACTGGTATAAAACTATGCCCACTCAATCGGTCGTTTTGAGCTTTAGAATTTTATTCGGTGATTTGAGACTTTGAGTAGCTTCATATTATGTATTTTGACTTGTGTGTATGGTTGTAACGACTCAGCCGATCGTTTCGAGAGTTGTAGACCCGTTCCCCCATTTTCTGCTCATTTTATGCTTTACAGTTGTTATATACTTACCCGGTCAGTCGGTTCGGGTCCGAGAGGATTTCAGAATGAATTGAGACATTTAGTCTCATAATGGAAAGCTTAAGTTGAAATAGTTCATTGGATTTTGACTTATGTGTAAAAGACTCTGGAATGGAGTTTTGATGTTTCTGTTAGCCCGGTTTGGTGATTTTGGACTTAAGAGCGTGTCCGGATTGTTATTTGAAGCTCCGTAGTCGAATTAGGCTTGAAATGGCGAAAATTAAATTTGTGGGAAGTTTGACCGAGGGTGAATTTTATGATATCGGGGTCAGATTCTGATTTCAGAAGTTGGAGTAGGTTTGTCGTGTCATTTGTGACTGGTGTGCAAAATTTGGGGTCAATCGGACGTGATTTGATAGGTTTCGGCGTCATTTGTAGAAATTGGAATTTCAAAGTTCATTAAGCTTGAATATATGTGTGATTCGTGGTTTTGATGTTGTTTGAGGTTATTTGAGGGTTCAACTAAGTTCTTATGAGGTTTTAAGACTTGTTCGTATGTTTTGTTGAGGTCACGGGGGCCTCGGGTTGATTTCGGGTGGTTAATGAATCAAGTTTGCGACTTAGTGCATTGCTGAAGCTGGAGCTCTTCTAGTGCGATCGCACCTCCGAGCGGTTGGCCGCAAGTGCGATGCCTCAGAAGTGACTGGTTATACAAGAAGCAAATATGGGCTGACCTAGGCAGGGTGCAAGTGCGGAGGGTCAACCGCATCTGCGAGCCCGCAGGTGCGAGCGAGGCTCCGCAGATGCGGGGTTGATGAAGGGGTCATTCTCCGCAGAAGCGGATTGAAGGCTGCAAAAGTGCCTCCGCGGGTGCGGAACCTGGAGTGCAGATGCGGGCCTGGATGGTTTAAGTGGTTTCCGCAGAAGCAGAGGATTGACCGCAAAAGCGGCTCCGCAGGTGCGGATAATTTGTCGCAGGTGCGAAAAGCTTGGGCAGATTATAAGTTTCAAAACGAGCGTTTTGAGTTCATAACATAAAATTGATTTGGGAGCTCGGTAGAAGGTGATCTTTGGAGATATTTTCACTTGGGTGTTTAGGGTAGGTGATCCCTATCTAGCTTTGGTTAATTTCCATGATTATGCCTTTGATTCCATCATTAAATTTGTTATTTGGGGTGGGAAAATTGGGGAAAATGAAGAAGAGTTTTTACGTTATATTTTTGAGGTTTTGAATGGGATTTTGATATCGGATTTGAGTAAGTTTGGTATTGTTAGACTCGTGGTTGACTGGGCTTTCGGGTTTTGTGATTTTTGTCGGATTTCGGGACGAGTGCCTGGGAGCTGGCTTTGAGCCAATTTTGGATTTTTGCTTAATAACTTCATAAATTTTAGTGAAATCGATTCCTTTAGCTCGTGTTGATTGTATCAAATTGTTTGTGGCTAGATTCGGGGCGTTCAGAGGCCGATTTGGGAGGCAAAGGCATATTGAAGGAGGGATTTGCTCGGATTGAGGTAAGTTACAGTTCTAAATCTGGGTCTGAGGGTATTAAATCCCATATTATTTGTATTGTGATTGGTTTGGAGGTGACGCACATGCCAAGTGACGGCGTGTGGGCATGCACCGTTGGAATTGTCACTTGGTCTATTCCATGGAACTGTGAATTTGAATAATTTTTTGTTAGCTATATGCCCTCCATGTGTTATAGAAATTTGACTACAAATCATGTTAGAAATCATGTTTAGGCTATGCGTTTGTACTGTTGGGACCCACAGAGGCCGTGATACATGTTGAATTACCTCCTAATTGTATTTTTTACTCAGTCTCAGTTTTACTTGCATATCGCATCTTAGTCTCTATTATTCCTTGTTCATACATCATATCATTGTTGTTTGGGCTGATTTTTATGATTTGTGAGAGCCCAAGAGACTGGACAGATTGATGACTGAGTGAGGCCAAGGGCCTGATTGTGAGGATATTTATAGGATCGGGTTGAACGGCGCAGTATGTTTCATTAATTTATGCAGTGATAGGCCTGATATAGCGCTTGGGCTGAAGGAGCCCCTCTGGAGTCTGTACACAGCCCTAGTGAGCACAGGTACCAACTGAGTGTGAGTGCCGAGTATCGAGTACCGAGTACCGAGTGTCGAGCGACTGAGATTAAGGAGTGACTGTGAGGAATGTGCGATTGTGAGGTTGGAGTAAATGGAAGGAATGAGTGAATTTTCCTCTAAAATGATGCATTTGATTTCATTATTTTTGTACTCAACTTCCTACAGATATTGCATCATGTTTTACTCGAACTTGAAATGAATTAACTGATTTGATTTTATTTGCAGGACTTGAAAGCTTGCCTACTATCCTAAGTTGAGATACTGCAATTGAACTAAAACCGTGTAGCTCGTCACTATCTTCTGCTCTTTATTTAGTATTGTTACTTACTGAGGTGGTTGTACTCACTCTACAGCCTGCACTTCGTGTGCAAATCCAGGTGTTTCCGGACATGGTGGGTGTTGATTTCTTCGCACAGTTGACCTTCTAGGAGATTCCAAGGTTGTTCCTCGATGTTCGCAGACCTTGTTTTTTCTTCCCTATCTTTCCTTTTATTGTATTTAGTTTTTTTGACTATCATAGGCAGTGTATTCCTGACTTGTGACATTAGATGCTCATGTACTCTATGACACCCCGATTTAGGAGTTCTTCCACGTTCTGTTTTTGAAATTTCTATCTTGTTTATGAGAAGTTGCTATTTAAAATGCCTAAAAATCTATTTTTGTTAAAAGTGTTGGAGTTATCTCGTAAATGTCGGCTTGCCTAGTACCATGTTAGGCGTCATCACGACAGGTTAGGATTTGGGTCGTGACAAGTTAGTATCAAATCATAGGTTACACAGGTCTTACGATTCATGAGTAGGTTTAGTAGAGTCTCGCGAATCGATACAGAGATGTCTGTACTTATCTTGGAGAGGCTGCCAAACCCTTAGGAAACTTTGCATTATTGTATTCTTGTCATGCGGATTTATTAATCTCGGTAACCAAATTTCTATATTCTATTCTCTCACAGATGGTGAGTACACGTGCTACCGGGCAGGATCGACAGCCACCAGTACCACCAGTTAGGGCCATGAGAGGCCGAGGTCGCGGTAGCGGCAGAGGTGCAGCTGGTATAGTAGGTAGGGAACCACCTGCAAATCCGCCAATTGCCTTAGTTCAGGAGCAGGTTCTAGTTGTGGCTCAGCCAGTGGGGCCAGCTCAGGCACCAGTTGTGCCCATTGTGATTCCAGGTCTTTAGGAGGCCTTGTCTTAGATTTTGACCGTATGTACCAGTCTTGCTCAGGCGGTCTCAGTTCCAGGCGCAGCAACCACTTCTCTGGTTTGGGGAGGTACTCAGACTCCCGCCGCCCGTAACCAGAGCAGGTGATGCGGGGACTCCAGACACCAAGGGCACTACTAGCCCAACCGGTTGTAGCTTCTCAGGTCCACGTGGTTCCTGTTATGACTGAGGATGAGCAGAAGCGACTAGAGAGGTTTGGGATGGCTCGGCCTCCATCTTTCAGTGGGGCGGAGTTGGAGGATTCCCAAGGCTTCTTGGACATGTGTGAGCAGATTCTTCGCAGGGTTGGTATTTTGGAGACCAGTGGGGTCTCGTTCAATACTTTTTAGTTCATTGGGGCTGCCTTTAGTTGGTGGGAAGAGGGTATTTGGTGCTACTTTTGATGAGGTAGTTAATATTGCTTGGCAGATAGAGATGGTCCACAGTCCGGAGTGGGGTTAGAGGGAGGCCAAGAGACCTCGTAGACTGGGTGGTTTTAGTGGTGTTCCTTCTGGGGTTAGTTCCACCACGGCAGGGGTCATCCTTATAGGCATGCTCAGATGGCTCATCTAGTTCACCGTGGTGTATCGTTCGGCCATGGTTCATACAATTCTCATTAGGGTCAGTCATCTCTCATTTCCCTTCCAGCTTAGAGTTTTTCACGTGCTCCATCAGTTCAGGGCGCATCTATGCCAGTTCCTTCTACTAGTTATCCGGTGCTCGGGGCTCCCTTCAATCCCTACCATAGGCTCCGGGGAGTTGTTTCGAGTGCGGGGAGTTTGGGAAATTATGAAGGCAATGTACTCGTCGCCTGAGAGGTCCAGTGTAGCAGAGGAGTTAGGCTGTGGTTTCAGCACCAGTTACTTCACCACCCGCTCAGCTAGCTCGGGGTGGGGGCTAGTCAGCTAGAGGTCACCCTAGAGAGGGAGGTCGATCAGGTGGCAGTCAGGACCAATTCTATGCTACTCCTGCCAGACTAGATGTTGTTACTTTAGATGCAGTGATCACAAGTATTGTCTCAGTTTTCCAGAGGGATGCCTCTATATTATTTGTCCCTGGTTCCACTTATTCATATGTATCACCGTATTTTTCTCATTATCTGGATATGCCTCGTGGTGCGATAGTTTCCGAATGTGTTTCCTGCAGACCTGCTGGCATGCCACGCGATAGGGTTATTAACTATGCTATTGACTTGGTGTTGGGCACTCAACCCATTTATATTCTTTCGTGTCGTATGGCACTAGCTGAGTTGAAGGAATTGAAGGAGCAACTTCAGGAACTTCTTGATAAGGGGTTTATTATACCTAGTGTGTCACCTTGGGTTACACCAATTCTATTTATGAAGAAGAAGGATGGCACTATGAGGATGTGCATTGATTATAGGCAGTTTAACAAAGTCGCAATCGAGAACAAGTATCCTTTGTTGCGTATTGATGATCTGTTTGACGAGCTTCAAGGAGCGAAGGTATTCTCCAAGATAGATTTGAGGTCTAGGTATCACCAATTGAAGATCCGAGACTCGAATATTTTAAAGACATCATTCAAGATCCATTATGGTCATTATGAGTTCCTTGTGATGTCTTTTAGGCTGACCAACACCCCAGCAGCATTCATGCAACTGATGAATAGTGTATTTCAGCCATATCTCGACTCGCTTGTTATAGTTCTCATTAATCATATCCTGGTGTACTCTCGTATCCAGGAGGAGCATGCCAAGAATTTGAGGATTGTGGTATAGCGGTTAAGGGAGGAGAAGCTTTATGCCAATTTCTCCAAGTGTGAGTTTTGGCTTAAATAAGTGGCGTTATTGGGGCACGTGCTGTCCAGTGAGGGGATTCAAGTGGATCCGAAAAAGATAGAGGTGGTTCAGAGTTGGCCCAGACCGTCCTCAGCTATGAAGATTCAGAGCTTTCTCGGCTTGGCCGGTTATTTCTGTCGCTTCGTGCAGGGTTTCTTGTCTATTGCATCACCCTTGACCAAATTGACCCAAAAGCGTGCTCCTTTAAGATGGTAGGATGACTGTGAGGAGAGATTTCAGAAGCTCAAGACTGCCTTGGTCGCAGCTCCAGTTCTAGTTTCTCCATCAGCTTCAGGCTATCATACAATGTATTATGATGTTTCTCAGATCGATATTAGGTATGTGTTGATGCAGGAGGGTAGAATGATTGCTTATGCTTCATGTCAGTTGAAGCTTCATGAGAAGGACTTCCTTGTTCATGATCTGGAGTTGGCTGCCATTTTTCATGCATTGAAGATTTGGAGGCATTATCTCTACGGTGTGTCTTGTGAGGTGTTTACGGATCATCGGAGCCTCCAGCACTTGTTCAAACAAAAAGATCTAAATTTGAGACATAGAAGATGGTTGGAGCTGCTAAAGAACTATGATATCACCGTTCTGTATCATCCCCGGAAGGCCAATGTGGTGGTCGATGCCTTAGGTGGAAAGGCGGTGAGTATGGGTAGTCTTGCATTCATTCCCATTAGTGAGACACCTATTGCAGTTTATGTTCAGGCCTTGACCAACCGGTTCGTGAGATTTGATATTTCGGAGCCCAGTCGGGTTCTAGCTTGTGTGGTTTCTCGGTCTTTGTTATATGATCGCATCAGAGAGCGCTAGTATGATGATCCTCATTTGCTTGTCCTTAAGGACACGTATCAGCACAGTGATGCCAGAGATGTGACTATTGGGGATGATACGGTATTGAGGATGCATGGTCAAATTTGTATGCCTAATGTGGATGGGCTACATGAGTTGATTCTTTAGGAGGCCCATAGTTCGTGGTATTTCATTCATTCGGGTGCCGTGAAGATACATCACGACTTGAGGCAGAACTATTGGTGGAGAAGTATGAAGAAGGATATAGTGAGGTTTGTAGCTTGGTGTCTTAACTGTCTGTAGTTGAAGTATGAACATTAGAGACCTGGTGTATTGCTTCAAAGGTTAGAGAGTCCAGAGTGGAAATGGGAGTAGATCACCATGGATTTTGTAGTTGGACTCCCACTAACTTCGAGGAAGTTCGATGCTATTTGGGTGATTCTGGATCGGCTGACCAAGTCTGCCCACTTCATTCCAGTTGGTACTACTTATTCTTCGAAGCAGTTGGCTGAGATTTACATCCGAGAGATTATTCTCCTTCATGATGTGCCAGTGTCCATCATTTCGGATTGAGACACAAAATTTACATCATAGTTCTGGAGGGAAGTGTAACGAGAGTTGGGCACCCAGGTTTAGTTGAGTACAACATTTCACCCTCAGACGGACGGACAATCTGATCGCACTATTCATATATTGGAGGATATGCTCTGCGCTTGTGTAATTGATTTTGGGGGGTTCTTAGGATCAGTTTCTGTCGCCCGCGGAGTTTGCCTACAACAACAGTTACCGGTCGAGCATTCAGATGGATCCACATGAGGCTATGTATGGAGATGGTATAGATCTCTGGTGGATTGGTTCTAGTCGGTTGAGGCTAGGCTATAGGGTACTGACTTGGTTCATGATGCATTGGACAAGGTTAAATTGATTTAGGCACGGCTTCACACCGCACAGTCTAGACAAAAGAGTTATGCCGACAGGAAGGTCTGTGATGTTGCTTACATGGTTGAGGAGAAGGTTCTGCTCAAGGTTTCACCCATGAAGGGTGTTATGAGGTTCGTAAAGAAGGGCAAGTTGAGTTCTCAGTATATTGGGCCGTTTTAGGTACTTCAGGGAATTGGAGAGGTGGCTTACAAGCTTCCCTTGCCACCTAGTTTTTTGAATGTTCATCCAATATTTCATGTTTCTATGCTTCGGAAGCATGTCGGTGATCAGTCCCATGTTTTGGGTTTCAATACGATTCAGTTGGATGGTGATTTGACATATGATGTGGAGTTGGTAGCCATTTTAGATCGGCAGGTTAGAAGGTTGAGGTCAAAGGATATAACTTTAGTAAAGGTGAAGTGAAGACGTCAGCCAGCTGAGGAGGCTACTTGGGATACCGAGCAATAGATGCAGAGAAGATATCCACACTTATTTGAGACTCCATGTATGTTTCTAAACTCGTTCGAGGACGAACATTTGTTTAAGACGGGGAGGATGTAATGACTCGGCCAGTCGTTTCGAGGGTTGCATCCCTATTCCCCCATTTTCTGCTCATTTGTGTTTTACAGTTGTTATATGATTTACCGGGTTAGTCGGTTCGGGTCCGGGAAGATTTCGGAATGAATCGAGACACTTAGTCCCATAATGGAAAACTTAAGTTGAAATGGTTGACTGACTGTTGACTTATGTGTAAACGACTTTGGAATGGAGTTTTGATGTTTTAGTTAGCTCTGTTGGGTGATTTTAGGTTATGAGCGTGTCCAGATTGTGATTTGGAGGTCCGTAGTTGAATTAGGCTTGAAATGGCAAAAATTGAATTTTCGGGAAGTTTGACAGGGAGTGGACTTTTTGATATCAGGGTCGGATTCCGACTCCGGAAGTTGGAGTAGGTATGTGGTGTCATTTGGGACTTTTGTGCAAATTTTGGGGTCAATCTATATGATTAGATAGGTTCCGATTTCGTGGTAGAAATTGGAATATAAAAGTTCAATAGGATTGAATCTATATGCGATTCATGTTTTTGATATTGTGTGTGGTGATTTGGGGATTCGACTAAGTTTATATGAGGTTCTAAGACTTGTTGGTATGTTTGATTGAGGTCCCGAGGGCCACGGGTTAATTTCAGGTGGTTAATGGATCATGTTTTGGGATTTAGTGCATTACCGAAGTTGGAGCTCCTCTGGTGTGATCGCACCTGCGACGGGTTGGCCACAGGTGAAATGTCGCAGATGCGGCTGGTTCTACGCATGAGCGAATGTGGGCTGGGCAAGGCGCAGGTGTGGAGGGTCAACGGCATCTCCGAGCCAATAGGTGCGAGCGAGGTTCCACAGATGCGGGATTGAGGTATGGGTCTGTCTCTGTAGAAGCGGATTAAGACAGCAGAAGCGCCTCCGCAGGTGCAGAACCTGGAGCGCAGATGCGACCGTGGAGGATTTAAGTGGTTTCCGTAGATATGGAGCATTGACCGCAAAAGCGGCTCCACAGGTGCGGATAATTGGCCGCAAGTGCGAAAAGCCTGGACAAATTATAAGTTTCAAAAATGAGGGTTTTGAGTTCATAACACAGAATTGATTTGGGAACTCGGTAGAAGGCGATCCTTGGAGAGATTTTCACATGGGTGTTTGGGGTAAGTGATCTCTATCTAGTTTTGGTTAATTTCCATTATTATGCCTTTGATTCCATCATCAAATTTTTGATTTGGGTAGAAAATTGGGGAAAATGAAAAAGAATTCATAGGCTAGATTTTTTAGGCTTATAATGGGATTTTGATATTGGATTGAGTAAGTTTGGTATGGTTAGACTTGTGGTTGAATGGGCTTTCGGGTTTTATGATTTTTGTCGAATTTTGAGATGTGGGTCTTGAGGGCGGCTTTGAGCCGATTTCGGATTTTTGCTTAATAACTTCATCATTTTTAGTGAAATTGATTCCTTTAGCTCATGTTGGTTGTATCAAACTGTTTGTAATTTCTGAGAGATGTTACATCCTGTTTTACTCGAGCTTGACATGAATTAACTTATTTGATTTTATTTGTTTGACTAGAAAGCATGCCTACTTTCCTATGTTGAGATTACTGAAATTGAACTGAAACCGTGTAGCTCGTCACTATCTTCAGCTCTTTATTTAGTATTGTTACCTATTAAGTTGGTTGTACTCACGCTACACCATGCACTTTGTGTGAAGATCCAGATGTTTCCGGACACAGTGGGTGTTGATTGCTTCGCACAATTTACCTTCTGGGAGATTCCAAGGTAGCTACCCGGCGTTCACAGACCTTGTTTCTTCTTCCCTATCATTCCTTTTATTGTATTATGTTTTTGGACTATCATAGAAAGTGTATTCCTGACTTGTGACAATGGATGCTCATGTACTGTGACACCCCGATTTGGATTTCTTTCGCGATGTGTTTTGGATCTTTATATCCTGTTTATGAGAAGTTGCTATTTAAACTTCTTATGTCACGACCCAAACCGATGGGCCGCGATGGGTTCCCGAGTCCTATCTGTCGAACAACCCTGAGCATGCGACTAATATATGAACATGAATAACATCTTCTGAATTATGAGAATAACATACATGAGGGAAATTATCCCAAAGACATATGTACATATACGTGCAGAATACGTCGGGCGAGCCGACAAGGCTGCTATAGACAACTATGTACCCAAAACTGGAAGCCGACTAGGCCATATATTATCCAACTATACATAACTGTCTACAGAACTCAAATAGAATATACAACTGTACAAGAACGGGATTGGGCCACGTCATACCCATATATGTGTACAAGCATATCATACCAAAATCAAAAGCAACTCCAGATCAAATGGAGCACGCAAACTCTCACTGATCAAGGATCCTAAGAAGGGGGACCGTTAGCTTGTCTACCTGCACCTTCAGGCATGAACGCAGGCCCCAGAAAATAGGGCATCAGTACAAATAATGTACTGAGTATATAAGGCATGAAAATCAGTACATAAAAGACATATATGAAACATAGAATAAAGAAGTCCTCCTGTAAGTCTAAATAACTTTGTAAATCCTGAAACATTTATAATGTCATGCACGTGCGTGTAAATGTCATATCATGCATAGGTATAGGTGTACATAAAATCATCAAGCCTCTGTAGGCATCCCATCATATAATCTCGGCCAGTATGGGCAACATCATCAACGTACACCAGTTGATCAGGTGGTGATGGGTATATAACGTTGTAACCTTTTCCCATATCCCATATACGTATAATACACACACACACACACACACACACACATATATATATATATATATATATATATATATATATGCGTATATAACATCATCTGGTCATGGGTCAATGTACATATATAAATGAATGCAATGTATGAGAAGTACGTCAAGAAAATCTCTCGGAACATCATAAGACCATTATGCCTCTGATTAACATCATGAAATAAATTTTATCAACTTACGTATTTTCTGAGACCCATGAACAGATGATAGAATAATAGGACACATGGGGAATCAAGAACATAAGTATCTCTAGCACTTCTATAAGTAGAGTAATTTACAAACGTTTTGCATTTCCTCGTTTCGTCTGTACCGCATGGATCATTCAAAAAGAAATAAGGGATAACCTTAATATACCTGAGCCGATTCTCTTGAGAAAGATTACACCTTACTCCCTTAAAATTCCAAAATCTCACGTTAATTTGAATTGTTAAAGGTCTTGGGTGTTGCTTATATGACTTTCGTTTGTAACACACAACATTTACGTTTGAATCCTCATCAGATGCCTATGATAATCAGTTATGATTCACGTTTCTTATCCATCCATGTCTCTTAAATTAGAGATATATTTATACATGGATGTGCAACCACCACATAATCCATAATGATTTAAATCTTGCCACCTGCTCTACAATGACTTAAGGGTCATAAGTTTTGGGGGCTGCCACGTAATTCCATTATTGGGGGGGAGGGGGGGTTAATCTTTATCCAGTAATATTTAAATAATTAGGTAATATTCCATTACCCAATAATTAATCAATTACCCACATAATTAAAAATTATCTCAACTTACTTAAAATACTACTTACTTTTAACATACTTTATACACCTTACTATCATAGTACTGTAGTACCTTGTAGGGCACTAGTCCATAAATACCGGGTATTGTAGCTCGGACTGTATTCTATCCCATATCGACAAAGTTTGACGAAACTCACTTTCTTTGATTCGTTTACCCTTTAACATCCACGGAACTTTCTTATCGTTTGTTATAAATAGCACGAATGCTTATAACCTCAAGGTAATCTCATCTCCGAGTCTACATCGATTAACTTACGATGAAGCTCTTACGTACAAAATGCGGGATATAACATCATTCCCCCTTAGAAACATTCGTCCTCGAATGTTTAATTCCACGGAATCTATAGAAATCTTGGCAGAGTCGCCTTTGTAATAATACTACTACCAACTTTTCCTGTAGAAATTCAATAATTCAACGCCACATAGGACCACAATCTTCGATAACGACAATGGCCTCACACGACCAATGACAATAACTAACATAAGAATCCGTACATGTACCTTAAGGTTGTGATTTCTCGGTCTGGAAGAGGAAATAAGTGAGGATATATAGACTTCATGTCTTCTTCGGCCTCCCAAGTCATTTCTTCCACATTGTTGTTTTTCCAAGGTACTTTCACTGAAGCTACATCTTTAATCTTCAGTCTCTGAAGCTGTCTATCTAGTATAGCAATGGGAGTTTCTTCATATGATAGCTGCTCTATGACCTGAACATCCTCAACTGACACAACTCTGGAAGGATCTCCAATACATTTATGGAGCATAGACAAATGAAAGACTGGATGTACAGATTCCAAGTCAGAAGGCAAGTCTAACTCATATGCTACCTGGACTACCTTACGTATGATCTTATATGGTCCAATACACCGATGCTAAATTTCCTTTCTTTCAGAACCTCATAACGCCTTTCATCGGTGATACTTTTAGGAATACCCAATCATCAACATGAAACTCCAAGTTTCGCCGTCGATTATCTGCATAAGACTTCTGATAGCTTTGAGCTGCTAATAGACTTTCCTGTATAAGCTTAATTTTCTCGATTGCCTGCTGTACCAATTTTGGTCCTACTAATATAGTTTCCTCAACATTGAATCACCCTATAGGAGACCTACACTTTTGTCCGTAAAGAGCTTCGTATGGAGCTATCTGAATACTGGAATGATATCTATTATTATTTGCGAACTCAATAAGCTATAGATGATCATCCCAGCTACCTTTGAAGTCTATCACACAAGCCCGTAACATATCTTCAAGTGTCTGAATAGTACGCTCAGCCTGTCCATATGTCTGGGGAAGAATTTTGTACTAAGACTTACTGAGTCCCCAATCCTTTTTGGAAGGACCTCTAGTAATTAGTCTTAAACTGAGCTCTTCTATCCGAGATAATAGATATAGGGATGCTATGCTGTCGTACTAACTCCTTAATGTAAAGCCTTGCAGAATCCTCTGCGGAATATGTAGTCCTAACGGGCAGAAAATGGGCTAATTTTGTAAATCTATCAACAATCACCCATATAGAATCGAACTTACATTGGGTACGAGGTAAACTTACGATGAACTCCACATTGATTACTTCCCACTTCCAAGTTGGAATATCTATAGCCTGCAATAATCCACCGGGTTTTTGATGTACAATCTGAATCTGCTGACAGTTAGGGCACTGAGCAACAAACTTTTCTATATCCTTTTTCATTCCATCCCACCAATATTTTTTCCTGATATCATGATACATCTTTGTTGCTCCTGCCGACGCAGACCTGCAACAATAGGACACATAATCATCCTCGATATGTAAGGACCCCATCTTTTGTAATCTCAAGTGGGTCTTCTCCTTCTGAGGGGTTGTATCCCTATAATGAACTAACAAAGGATCCTCGTACTGGCATTCCTTTACTTGAGTTACTAAAGAGGATGTTGCCGTGTCCTGAATAGTAATTTCAGTATCACCTGAATCCAATAATCGAACTCCAAGACTAGCTAGCTGGTGAATCTCATGGGCTATTCTCCTCTTCTCTAAATGTGTATATGATAGGCTTTTAAAGACCCGTAAAATTTTATGGCTAAAAATAATACCCAAATAGGTCCCCGTGTTGTTATAACTGTAGAAACTCTTAAAACGGACCCTTTTTGCGTAAAAAGTACCCCCGGGACTTAGAAGATATAATTTTCCAGATTTGCGCAGGTCTGCGGTCCACTATGCGATCGAAGATCGGGTATGCGGACCGTATAGTGGTCGCATACTTGGACAGTTTGTTGTCCATTTTGAGGACAGCTATGCAGCCTAGATTGCGATCGCATTTCACGAATGCGGGTCACATAGTTGTTGCATTTTTGCACCTTGATTTTTGTGGAGGGAGTTATGCAACACACTATGCGATCGCATAATAGGTATGTAGACCGCATAGTGGTCGCACACCTGGGCAGTCTTCTTTTCTGTATGGCCCATTTGAGGGCCATTTATGCGACAGGAATGCGGACCGCATAGCAGGAATGCGATCGCATCCCTGGCCGCATTTCTGCTTCGGGAATGTTGAAATTCTAATTTTATACCCGACCCCCAGTTCATTAAAACACTTACCTCTTTCATTTTAAGCTTATTTTGTGATAAATTACAGAGAGGAGATAGTGGGTTCTGGAGAGAGAGAGTTCCAACTTCATCAAATTTGTTCCTCCATCACTACTCAAGCCTGGAATTGATCAAGTAGGACACCATTTTCTTTCTTACAAGAGGTAAGCCTCTACCCCATCAACCTTAATTTCCAGATTTTGTTAAAATGAAACGTTGGTTAGGTGAGTTCATGAAGATTGGGGTAGGAGTTTTGCATACATGTAACCAACTAGTCATAATCTAGTAAAAGGAAATGGGTTAGAGTAATCTTTCACTAAAAAGAGGCTATTTAATCTAAAGGAACACCTAGTGTTTGATAGAATGCTCAAGTGAGTTCAGTACATGATCACTATTCCTAATTCTAAGTTCAATTATGCCATATTGTGAACTAGATTGACAGTGCTAGAAGGTCCGGTGAATTGTGGTAGAAAATTAAAGGGAATTCCGATTCAAGGTATGTAGGGCTAACTTTAATCTTTGTAGAGTTACCTTGTTGGTGTCCGAGCACACAGTATGAAATTATTGCTTGAGCATATGTGAATTGATTGTTCTGCTGTGTCGAGGTGTACGAGTTCATTCTCTGATTACCTTGTTGGTGTCCGAGCACCATGCTAATTGAGATTATGAAGGGTGATTCCTTGTGCTTATCCTATCATATGTAAGGTTCGTCAAATGTTCAAATATGTCGTTATGGCAGTATGTGCTACTAAATGAAAGAATGTTAACGTACCCTAATGTGGGAATGTATCTAATTTCTAAGGGCCGAGTGTGGCAAATGATGAAAAGAAACTGTGGATTGATCTAATTGAGTTAAATAGTGATGGAAACCCCATACATGAAAGTCCATATTGATTATTTCCCATTTTCACGTCGGTATTTCCATTTCCATTTCCACTATTACCCAAACTAAGTCGAACATACGTGGAGTACGAGGTAACCCCACCACAAAGTCCATATTGATCATTTCCCATTTCCACGTCGGTATTTCCATGAGCTGTGCCAATCCACTGGGCCTCTGATGCTCTTCCTTCACTTGCTGACAATTCTGACATCTGGCCACAAAGTCTGCCACACCCGTTTTCATACCATTCCACCAATAAATCTCTTTGAGATCATGATACATCTTCGTAGAACCTGCGTGTACTGTATACCTGGAATTGTGAGCCTCTGCCATTACCCTTTCCTGAAGATCATCCACGTCCGAAACACATAGTCTCCCTTGGCACCGCAAAACACTGTCATCATTGCCGAGTGAAAGTGTTGCAGTCTTATGATTCAGAATTGCCTCTCTCAACTATACAAGTGCTGGATCTCTGAACTGATTTTCGTTGATTTCCGTTACAAGTGAAGATTATGCTCCATTACGCACCAAGACATCCCCTTCGTCTGAGGTCGAAAGACAGACCCCCATACTAGCCAACTGATAAACCTCCCGAGCCAAAGGCCTCTGACCTACTAACCACCTCCGCTGCCTTAAGTTCAACTCCTTTTGTTTTAATAAATATTGAAGACTCTTGTGGTCTATGAACACGTTCACATGGACCCCATAAAGACAATGTCGCCAGATCATTAATCAAGGAACTGATTTTCCTTGATTTCCGTTACAAGTGAAGATTATGCTCCATTACGCACCATGACATCCCCTTCGTCTGAGGTCGAAACACAAACCCCCATACTAGCCAACTGATAAACCTCCCGAGCCAAAGGCCTCTGACCTCCTAACCACCTCCGCTGCCTTAAGTTCAACTCCTTTTGTTTTAATAAATATTGAAGACTCTTGTGGTCTATGAACACGTTCACATGGACCCCATAAAGATAATGCCGCCAGATCTTTAATGCAAAGACAACCGCCGCAAGCTCCAAATCATGCGTCGGATAATTTTTCTCGTCATTCTTGAGTTGCCTAGAAGCATACGCTATAACCTTCCCGCACTGCATCAATACACACCCTAAACCAACCCTTGAAGCATCACAATAAACCACAAATCCCTCTGTACCCTTTGGCAAGGTCAACACCGGCGCCGAGGTAAATCTTAGTTTCAATTCCTGAAAATCTTTTCACAAGCATCGGACCACTGGAACTTTACTGCTTTCTGCGTCAACTTAGTCAGTGGGGAGGCAAGAGTAGAGAATGCCTCCACAAATCTTCGATAATACCCAGCTAGACCCAAGAAACTGCGAATCTCTGTTAAGGTCATCGGTCTAGGCCAATCCTTTACTACTGTGATCTTTTAGGGATCAATCTGAATCCCTTCCCTAGAAACAACATGGCCCAAAATGGTGACTGATTCTAGCCAAAACTCACATTTTGAAAACTTCGCATACAACTGGTGCTGGTGAACAGTCTGCAGAACTGCCCTGAGGCGATTAACATGACTTTCCTGACTCCGCGAATAAACAAGGATATCGTTGATGAAGACAATAACAAAGGAGTCAAGATGCGATTTGAAAACCCGATTCATAAGATCCTTAAAAGCTGATGGGGCGTTGGTTAGCCCAAAAGACATTACCAGAAATTCGAAGTGCCCATATCGAGTGCTAAAGGCAGTCTTAGGAATATCCTGCTCCCTGATCTTTAACTGGTGATACCCGAACCACAAATCAATCTTTGAGAAGAACCTAGCAATTTGCAACTGGTCGAACAAATAATCTATCCGAGGCAAGGGATATTTGTTTCTGATAGTGACCTTGTTGAGCTGCCGATAATCAGTACACATCCGAAGCGATCCATCCTTCTTTCTGACAATAAGAACCGGTGCGCCCCAAGGCGACACACTTGGCCGAATGAAACCCTTTTCCAATAGATCTTTCAATTGTTCTTTTAACCCCCTTAATTCTGCAGGTGCCATCATGTAAGGTGGAATAGATATTGGATGCGTGTATGGTAATACATCAATCCCGAAATCGATCTCTCTATCTGGTGGAATCCCAGCAAGCTCGTCCAAAAATACTTCGAGAAATTCATTCACAACAGGCACAGATTCGGCAGCAGGCACCTCTGAAGTGGTGTCCGCAACCCGGACCAAATGGTAGATGCACCCTTTTCTGATAATCTTTGAGGCCTTAAGGTAGGAAATAAATCTACCTCTTGACACAACATCATTCCCCTCCCACTCGATAACTAATTTATTAGGACACTAAAGCCTCATAATCCTGGTTCGGCAGTGGAGTTTAGCAAAGAACGAATAGAGCCAATCCATCCCCATAATTACATAAAATACTACCATATCTAACTCAATAATATTGGGTGTGATATCCCGACCACGCACCGTGACAACACAATTCCTATAGACTCGCACGGCCGTAATAGAATCACCAACCGGAGTCGACACAGTGAACGACTCGTGAAACTGTTCAGGTTGTATCCCAAAAATTGAAGTAATAAATGGAGTAACATATGACAAAGAAGACCCATGATCAATAAGAGCATAAACATCATGTGACTGCACAGTCAGAATACATGTGACAACATCTGAGTTTCCTCCGCACTCTGGCGACCACTCAAAGCATAGAACTCACTGGGTCCCCCTCGACCCCGTACTCCACCCCTAGTTGTACCGCGCCCTGCTGGAGCTGGAGGGCGTGCTGAAGATGTAGCAGCTGAAGAGTTGGATGGCTGAGCAGTACCCCTACCCGCGCCTTGACTGGGTTCGCGGCAGTCTCGCTGGATATGGCCTCTCTCTCCGCATCTATAGCACACCAGTAGATCCAAGTAACAAGGCTCAGAATGAGACCTCCCACAATTAGGGCATGAGGCTCTCCGCTGCTGCTGAAACCTCCCACCGGAACGACCCGACTGATGGAGCCTTCTTTTATCTGAACCTGGTCCAAAGTGACCCCCTGCTGATAATTGTGCCCTGATGACGGGGCGCTGGCTGAGGACTGAGCAAAGGACTGGGATGGCCCTAATGACCCTCTCCCAAGGGCTGATCTCCCACCTGCAACTGAACTCCCAGGGTTGCCCGCTGACTGGGCCCTACTACAACTCTCTCTGTCCAAACTTATCTTCAACTTTCGAGCCTCTGCTGCCTGGGCGAATCCCATGATCTTCTCGTAATTCATATCTGAATGCAAGGCAGCTGTAGTAGTTTCATTAACAACCAAGGGACCAAGGCCTTGAACAAACCGTCGAACTCTAGCCTCCATAGTCAGCATCATGTTGATGGCATATTTTGACAGCCGCACGAACTCCATATTGTACTCCCACACACACATGTTGCCCTGCTTAAGGACCTCAAACCTCGCAACACGGGCTGCCATAGTCTCGGCAGGCAAGAAATGATCCACGAAGGCATCAACAAAGTCATCCCACTTCGGCGGAGGGTTCCCCTCCCTACGGGAGCTCTCCCACATCTCAAACCACGAATATGCTGCTCCCTTTAACCGATAGGAAGCCAACACAACACCCTTTGTCTTTGTAGACTTCATAACCCGGAGAGTCTTGTACATTTCATCTATAAAATTCTGAGGATCTGCCTCTAGGTCGGTACCTGTGAACTCTGGAGGGGCTAACCGCAGAAATTGGTTGACTTTGGAACCTGAAGAATCCCCTTGCTCACTAGAGGACACAGGGGCAACACTTGATCTTTGGGTCTGGGAGGCCACTAGCTGGGCCAACATCTAAATAGCTCCCCTGAGGTCCCCATCAGAAATACCGGGACCGGAGGCTGGGACTAAGGAAGGATCAGGAACATCAGTGGGAGGGATTTCAGCACCCTCCGCTGGAGTAGGAACAAAAATAGTTTGGCTTGGAGTGGAGGAGTCGGACTGGTTTATGGCTGGGGAATCATTCACACCCGCACCACTAGCTGGAGAATTTGTGGCCACTCCTTGGGTGGCATTGGCCTCTAGGCCGAGTCGAGCTCTCCTCTTGGGTGCCATTTACTGAAAAATTAGGACAATGCACGAGTTAGATAAAGATATTCTCACCTTCCACTTCATCGCACGATACAGAGTAACAATGAAAGGGTGTTTTCCTAAATGTCCATGCAGCCCCCTAATTATAGATGTGGTCGACAACACACCGATAAGAAGGGATCTACTAGACACGGCTCCGAGACATCCTAGGACACTTTTAAAAACCTTAGGATTTCATACCAAGTTTGTCACGCCCCAAAACCGAGGGACGAGACGGGCGCCCAACCGGATGATCCTGGTCAAGCGGACCTGGATTGCCTTTCCTGCCTAACGCGTTACCCCGTGTTTACAATATACATTATTCCACATGAATTAGCAATTTAGAGTTTAAGCATGAATCTACAACTTGAGTTCATTTCATCCATTATCATTTCAACATTTGATAATCACAAAACACACAATAATTCCGATTCGGACCACGATTACTAGTAAACACATTTACTGCCCAAAATACATACATGTACAACCCACATCATGTCTACAGAGCCTCTAAGAGTACTAAGGGTTTACACAATACTTTCCGGCAACAAGGCCCCGACTATACCTTAAAATACATAACATATACAAAAGAAATGATATAGAGTACACACGGGTCCGAGAGGAAGTGGGGCTCACCGGATCTACTGAAGGTATGAAGGGGAAACACCACTATCGGCGGTCTTAGCTACCTGTTGTGGAACTACCTACATCCATATAAAAGGTGTAGCGCCCCCAGCAAAAGGGACGTTAGTACCGTTGAATAGTACTAGTATGAATGAAAAAAGTTTATTCCAAGTAGAATCAAACAGTACACAATTGGAAGACAGTCAGGGTAACCACACAAGTACCACACAGATATACAGAAAGTTACAAATGAGGATTCCACAATTACTCATTTCAATTATTCATTTAGTGCGACGCGCAACCCGATCCCATTGTACATTCATATTTCACCCTTATTACCTCTCCACCCTTATTACTTCGTATTGCGGCGCGCAACCCGATCCCACCGTACAATCGTACTTCACCCTTATTACCTTTCTACCCTTATTACTTCGTGTTGCGACGCGCAACCCGATCCCACTGTACAATCACATTTGATAGCAACAATAACCAACAATTATATCACAGGGATCTTCATCATCAAGGACATAAGTTCATATCAACCAACAACTATATGAAGTCAAGGCACAATAATCCTTACCAAACAGTAATTCATATATGGTGTTGCCATAATTATTTAACTCAATTAAATCAATCCACAGTTTCTTTTCATCATTTGCCACACTCGGCCCTTAACAATTAGATACCTTCCCACATTAGAGTACGTTAACATTCTTTCATTTAGTAGCACATACTGCCATATTGACATTTCGAACATTTAATGAAGCTTACGCATGATAGGATAAGCACAAAGAATCACCCTTCACAATTGCAAATAGCATGGTAATCGACTAAGAAAATCAGAGAATGAATTCACATATGCTCAAGCAAGAATTTTCATACCGTGTGCTCGAACACCAACAAGGTGACTCTACAAAGATTAAAGTTAGCCATACATACCTTGAATCGGAATTCCCTTTTAATTTTCTACCACAATTCAGCGGACCTTCTAGCACCTTCAATCTAGTTCACAATGTGGCATAATTGAACTTAGAATTAGGAATAATGATCATGTCTTGAACTGACTTGAGCATTCTATCAAACACTAGGTGTTCCTTTAGATTAAATGGCCTCTTTTTAGTGAAAGATTACTCTAACCCATTTCCTTTTACTAGATTATGACTAGTT
>ML432101.1:93710-156872 GCA_005239525.1 Nicotiana knightiana | reverse complement strand
GATCATGTCTTGAACTCACTTGAGCATTCTATCAAACACTAGGTGTTCCTTTAGATTAAATGGCCTCTTTTTAGTGAAAGATTACTCTAACCCATTTCCTTTTACTAGATTATGACTAGTTGGTTACATGCATGCAAGACTCCTACCCCCATATTTAGGAACTCACGTAAACATGTTTCATTTTAACAAAATTTGTAAATTTAGGTTGATGGGGTAGAAGCATACCTCTTCTAGTGAATAAAATGATGTCCCACTTTGTGAATTCCAGGCCTGAGTAGTGATGGAGGAAGAAATTTCATGAAGCTGGAACTCTCTCTCTAGAACCACTCTCTCTTCTCTCTAATTTATCAGAAAATAAGCTTAATATGAAAGGGGTAAGTGTTTTAATGAACTGGGGGTCGGGTATAAAATTAGAATTCTAACAACCTAGAAGCAAAAATGCGATCAGGAATGCGATCGTATTCCTGCTATGCGGTCCGCGTTCCTGTCGCATAACTGCCCCTCAAATGGGCCAAAAAGAAAAGCAGACTGCCCAGGTATGCGACCACTATGCGGTCTGCATACCTGTTATGCGATCGCATAGTGCGTCACATAACTCCCTCCGCAAAAATCAAGGTGCAAGAATGCGACAACTATGCGGCCCGCCTACAAGAAAATCAATCACATTCTAGGCCGCATAGTTGTCCTCTGTCCTCAAAATGGAAAATTGTCCAGATATACGACCACTATGTGGTCCGCATACCTGATCTGCGATCGTATAGTGGACCGTAGACCTGCGCAAATCTGGAAAATTTTATCCTTTAAGTCACGGGGTACTTTTTACTTCACAAGGGTCTGTTTTAAAATTTTCTATAGTTATAACAACATCGGGACCTATTTGGGCATTATTTTTATCCATGAAATTTTACGGGTCTTTACAGTAGCTTGTTGAAATGACCGTATTATGTGCAAGTTGATAAAGTAACTAAAAATGTGTGGAATTGGTTAAAATGTGTTTCGGGGGTTCTCTGGCAGGTAGACATGCCTAATTACAAAGGAAATTCTGACAAAATTTTCAGGAAATATCGGAGTTAGTAAAAATTTGGAGGTTGGTTTATTTTGTGTTTTTCCTACTCTAGTGATTCCCCGATCCTCATTCAAGGACGAATGATGTTAAGTGGGGGAGAATGTAAATACCCGTAAAATTTCATGGCTAAAAATAATGCCCAAAGAGGTCCCCATGTTGTTATAACTGTAGAAATTCTTAAAACGGACCCTTTTTGATTAAAAAGTACCCCCCGGGACTTAAAAGATATAAATTTCCAGATTTGCACAGGTCTGCGGTCCACTATGCGATCGCAGATCAGGTATGCGGACTGCATAGTGGTCCGATACTTGGACAGTTTGATATCCATTTTGAGGACAGAGGACAGGTATGCGGCTTGGAATGCGATCGCATTTCACGAATGCGGGCCGCATAGTTGTCGCATTCTTGCACCTTGATTTTTGTGGAGGGAGCTATGTGACACACTATGCGATCGCATCACAGGTATGCAGACCGCATAGTGGTCGCATACCTGGGCAGTCTGCTTTTCTTTTAGGCCCATTTGTGGGCCATTTATGCGACAGGAATGCAGACCGCATAACAGGAATGTGATCGCATCTTTGACCGCATTTCCGCTTCGGGACTGTTAAAATTCTAATTTTATACCCGAACACCAGTTCATTAAAACACTTACCCCTTTCATTTTAAGCATTTTTCTGATAAATTAGAGAGAGGAGAGAGTGGGTTCTAGAGAGAGAGAGTTCCAACTTCATCAAATATGTTCCTCCATCACTACTCAGGCCTAGAATTGATCAAGTAAGACACCATTTTCTTCACCACAAGAGGTAAGCCTCTACCCCATCAACCTTAATTTCCAGATTTTGTTAAAATGAAACATGGTTAGGTGAGTTCATGAAGATGGTGGTAGGATTCTTGCATGCATATAACCAACTAGTCATAATCTAGTATATGGATATGGGTTAGAGTAATCTTTCACTAAAAATAGACTATTTAATCTAAAGGAACACCTAGTGTTTGATAGAATGCTCAAGTGAGTTCAGCACATGATCATTATTCCTAATTCTAAGTTCAATTATGACACATTGTTAACTAGACTGAAGGTTCTACAAGGTCTGGTGATTGTAGTAGAAAATTAAAGGGGAATTCTGATTCAAGTTATGTATAGCTAAGTTTAATCTTTGTAGAGTTATCTTGTTGGTGTCCGAGCACACGGTATAAAATTCTTGCTTGCGCATATGTTAATTGATTGTCCTGCTGTGTTGAGGTGTACGAGTTCATTCTCTGATTCTCTTAAGTCGATTACCATGCTAATTGAGATTATGAAGGGTGATTCCTTGTGCTTATCCTATCATGTGTAAGGTTCGTCAAATGTTCAAATATGTCGATATGGAATTATATGCTACTAAATGAAAAAATGTTAACGTACCCTAATGTGGGAATGTATCTAATTGCTAAGGGCCGAGTGTGGCAAATGATGAAAAGAAACTGTGGATTGATTTAATTGAGTTAAATAGTGATGGCAACCCCATACATGAAATTACTGTTTGGTAAGGATTATTGTGCCTTGAATTCATATAGTTGTTGGTTGATGTGAACTTATGTTCTTGATGATGAAAATCCCTGCGATGTAATTGTTGGCTATTATTTCTATAAAATATGATTGTAAGGTGGGATCGGGTTCCACGCCGCAACAGAATAAGGTGGGATCGAGTTGCACGCCGCAACAGAATTGTAAGGTGGTATCGGGTTGCACGCCGCAATAGAATTATAAGGTGTGATCGGGTTGCACGCTGCAGTAGAAGAAATAAGGGTTGTGAGATGGGATCGGGTTGCACGCTGCAACAGAAGTAATAAGGGTGTAATGTGATTGTGAGGTGGGATCGAGTTGCGCGCCGCAACAAGGGAACAATTGAAATAAGAAAATGTGAAAACCTCATTTGTGATTCTATGTACCCCTGTGCAATATTTACTTGGGTTTCTTTAACTTCCTATTATATGTGTATTTCTTTATTTTACATAGAATAAAGTTTGTCTAGACATGCTAGTACTATTCAATGGTACTAACGTCCCTTTTGCAAGGGGCGCTACATCTTTTATATGGATGTAGGTAGTTTTATAGCATGTATCTCGGTCCGACGTTAGTGGTGCCTCCTCTTCATCTCTTTAGCAGTTCTGGTAAGCCCCATTTCCTCTCGGGGCCGTGTGTGGACCATATCATTCTCTTTTTTTTATGTTGTAAAAGGTATAGCCGGGGCATTGTTACCGGCAAGTCTATGTAAACTCCTAGTACTCTTAGAGGCTTCGTAGACTTTGTGTGGGATGTATGTATTTTGGGTAGTAGTTGTAATTATTCATAATCGTGGTTCCGTGTCAGAAATGTTGAAGCTTTAAAAGAGAAAAATGGACTTATATTGTAAATTCATACTTAGACTCAATTTGCTATTTCATTTATAAATTTGTATATTATAATCACGGGGTAATGCATTGGGTAGGAAAGGCTGTACATGTCCGCTTGACCGGGATCATCCGGTTAGGCGCCAGTCTTCTCCCTCAGTTTTGGGGCGTGAAAAGGCTACCCATAGATCTACGGCTGAGGGCATCAACTACTACATTCACTTTCCCCATATGGTATAAAATATCAGTGCCATAGTCATTCAATAGCTCCAACCATCTCTTTTGGAGTAAATTCAATTCCTTTTGCTTAAATATATATTGAAGGCTCTTATGATCCGTATTGGTATTAACATGAATTCCATACAAGTAGTGGCTCTACATCTTTAGTGCATGAGTCACTGCGGCTACAACCTTACCATGCTGCATTAGTACACAACCCAATCTAACGCCCGAAGCGTCACAATGGATAACATAATCATAGGTCCCTTCTGGGAGCGTTAGAACCAGTGTTGAAGTTAATTTGTCCTTTAATGCCTGGAAACTCCATTTGCAAGCATCAGTCCACTGAAACTTAGCTCCCTTATGAGTCAACTTACCTGGGTATTCTAATCTTTTACAATTCATGAAATCCCCCGCCCCCCTTTACAAAGGCCCAAACGTCATCCTTTATCTATCACAATTACACCCTTATTCCATTACCAGGGAGGGTAGCATTCCACCTCTTTTAAATGCTACTAATCCTAGACTTCTTTGAGTTCATTCCTGCTATACTGAACTTTCTATAACTTAGAAAAACTACCGGCTCTCTTATTTTCATGGGCTTAATCCCCAGGACTTATCCATTCTCGTCACTTTTTCATTCACCTTTTCTTATCCTTATTCCCGACTTCCTAAAACCTTATCGCTCTACCATACATTATCTTGCGACATAAACCTATCTATTTATACTTATTTGCAACCTTCCTTCAACTTTCTTGCACCATAGATTTCCATATGTTATTCTGTAACATTAATCAAGACATCACGTCATCACACCACTTTTGTCAAAGGTACTGAAAGAAAAGAAAATTCCTCTATAAATTTCCTGTAATAACCTACCAAACCGAGTAAGCTACGAACCTCCGTCGGTGTCGTGGGTCTAGGTCAAGTCTTTACTTCCTCAATATTTTGTGTATTAACCGGAATACCTTCACTTCAAATAATATTCCAAAGAAAAGCTACATAATTCAACCAGAATTCACATTTAGAGAATTTTGTATACAACTTCCCTATTGTAGAACTTTGAGCACAATATGCAAATGATATGTGTCCTCGGTCTCTTAATGAAAGTACATCAATATAGCATCAAATAATACAAACAAGAATAGATCTAGAAAGGGTATGAACACTCAGTTTATCAATTCCATGAATACTATGGGGGCATTAGCCAAACCGAATGACATGACACGAAATTCAAGTTTCTCATACCTGGTCCTGAATGTTCTCTTCGGGATATCTTTCTCCTTAACCCTTACCTGATGGTACTTGGACCGCACGTCTATCTTAGAGAAACACTTGGCACCCTGCAACTGATCAAATAAATCATCAATCCTCAGGAATGGGTACTTATTCTTGACCGTCACCTTATTCAACTGTCTATAATCGATACACATCCGCAAGGAACCATCTTTTTTCTTCACAAGTAACACAAGTGCTCCCCACGATGATGTACTAGGTCTGATAACCTTTTTCAAGAAAGTCCCTTAGTTGTTCCTTTAACTCTCTCAGCTCTGCAGGTGACATTCTATAGGGAGGAATAGATATTAACTGAATACCTGGTAATAGTTCAATTACAACTCAACCTCTCGCTATGGCGGGAGACCTGGAAGCTTATAGGAAAAACAAAATTGGGAACTCACTAACCACAGGAATAGATTGAACGATTGGTGATTCTACCTTCATATCCTTTGCCTGAACTAAGTGATAAATGTAATCTTTTCTGATCATTTTCCTTGCCTGAGATAGCAAATAAATCTACCTCTCGTCCTGTCGTATTACCTTTCCACTCCGAAAACAGGCTCTCCTAGGAACTGAAATCAAACCATCTTTGATCTACAGTCGAAGTTATCATAACAAATAGCTAACCAATCCATACCCATTATAACATCAAGTTCTACCCAACTGAACACCACGTACCTTATCATTGTTTATTATCAAATCCATCACGGGCCATTACGGGCCACATTCATATATATAAGTAATAATATTAAGACTTAACTTGCATAAGTAATTTAGAAAAAAGGTTTATATACATAGGGGTCGACAAGGCCGTAGACACGTCATACCCAAAACTATACACGTGATACTGTCTGCAAAACCTCTAAGAAAACATAACCATAATATATATAAGTCGGAACATGGCTCCCTACATCATTATAAAACAACCATATTCAGAACCCTGACTTGGTAATACTCTAAGAAGAAGTGGAGCTCAACAACCAAAAGCTGACATCTGGAGGAAGTCTACAGTAGAGGGTCCTAGGCTCGTCCTATATGAGAGCCTCGGTCAGACACACTTCGAAGCGGAATCTTCATATCCTTATCAGTTACTTTCATTCTCTTGGCCCGACTACTATCCTCTTCATATTCATGTCCCATAATATACACAGACGAACCTTGATTAATGGACTCCCAAGACTATGGACTATCTGGAACCTCAGAAAAACTAGTGTTTATAAATACCCTAACATAGTTTTGATGAGGGGAACCCGGTTGTGTCAATCTGTGCACCAGTCCCCTTATACCTTGGTAAACGGGCCCTAATAATGAAACTAAGGGCCTTAGTAAGGTCAGAACTCCTCTCACCCCGTCTGCTGCCAACGAGATCGAAATTGCTCGAATGGATGACTCACATGGATCCTCGGAAGGATCTTCATCAATAGAACCCATGATCTCTGATGGGTCTGACTCCATAGTGTAACTTATATCTCTTTATAACACTTTCATAGCCTTTTGACCCGTGCTAGCGGCTTGCGCCTGTCGTCTAGTACTAATAGTCATCACTAAAAAAAATAAGGCAAAGATTAGGAGTGATACTTACGACTCTATTCAATCGCACAATATGGATTAGAAGGAAAAGTAACCATCCTAAATATCATGTAGCCTCATGTTTATAAGTGTTGTGCACAACACACCCATAAATAAGACTCTACTAGACACGGTCTATAGACAGCCCTAGGACAGAACTGCTCTGATACCACTTCTGTCACGACCTAAATCGATGGGCCGCGACGGGTGCCCCAGTCCTACCTGTCGAACACCTCTGAGCATGCGACTAATATATGAACATGAATAACATCTATTGAATTATGAAAATAACATACATGAAGGATATTTTCCCAAAAGACATATGTACATATACGTGCAGAATACATAGGGCAAGCCGACAAGGCTGTTATAGACAACTATGTAACAAACACTGGAAGCCGACAACACCACTTACTATCCAACGATACATAACTGTCTACAGACCTCTAATAGAATATACAATTGTACAAGGATGGGACTAGGCCACGCCATACCCATATATATATACAACCATATCATACAAAAATCTAAAGCAGCTCCGGATCAATTGGAGCACGCCAAGTCTCGTTGATCAAGGATCCTAAGAAGGGGGACAATTAGCTTGTCTACCTGCACCTGCGAGCATGAACGCAGGCCCCGGGAAATATGGCATCAGTACGAATAATGTACTGAGTATGTAAGGCATGAAAATCAATACATAAAAGACATAGATGAAACATGGAATAAAGAATTCCGCCTGTAAGTTTAAATAACTTTGTAAATCCTGAAACATTTATAATGGCATGCACGTGCGTGTAAATGTCGTGTCATGTATAGATATAGGTGTACATAACATCATCAAATCTCTGTGGGCATCCCACCTTATCATCTCGGCCATTGTGGGCAACATCATCAACGTATACTAGTTGATCAGGTTGTGGTGCATATATAACGTCGTAACCTTTTCCCATATCCCATATTCATATAATATACATATATACACGTATATAATGCCATATGGTCATGGGTCAATGTACATGTATAAATGAATACAATGCATGAGAAGTACGTCAAGAAAATCTCTCGGAACATCATAAGACCATTATGCCTCTGATTAACATCATGAAATAAATTTTATCAACTTACGTATTTTCGGAGACCCATGAACAGATGATAGAATAATAGGACACATGAGGAATCAAGAACATAAACATCTCTAGAATTTCTATTAGTAGAGTCATTTATGGAAGTTGTGCATTTGCACGTTTCGTTTGTACCGTATGGATCACGCCAAAAGAAAGAAGGGATATCCTTAACATACCTTAGTCGATTCTCTTGAGAAAGATTACATCGTACTCCCTTAAATTGCAAAATCTCACGTTAATTTGAATTGTTGAAGGTCTTGGGCGTTTCTTATATGATTTCTGTTTGTAGCACACAACATTTACATTTGAATCCTTACCAGATGCCTATGAAAATGAGTTGTGATTCACATTTCTTATCCATCCATCTATCTTAAGTTAGAGATATATTTTATACATGGATGTGTAGCCATCACATAATCCATAATGATTTAATTCTTGCCACCTACTCTACAATGACTTAAGAGTCATAAGATTTGGGTCCTTCCACGTAAGTCCCTTGTTAGGGGGGTTAATCTTTATCCAGTAATCTTTAATTAATTAGGTAATATCCCATTACTCAATAATTAACCAATTACCCACATAATTAAGAATTATCTCAAATTACATAAAATATTATTCTCTTTTAACATACATTATACACCTTACTATCATAGTCATGTAGTTTGTATGGCACTAGTCCATAAATATCGGGTATTGTAGCTCAGACCGTATTCTATCCCATATCGACAAACTTTGACGAAACTCACTTTCTTTGATTCATTTACCCTTTAACCTCCACAACACTTACTTATCGGTTTTTATAAATAGCATAAATTATTATAACATCAAGGTAATCACATCCCCGAGACTATGTCGATTAACTTACGACGAAGCTTTTACGGACGAAATGCGGGATATAACAGCTTAAAAATCCATATTTGTTAAAAGTGTTGGAGTTATCTCGTAAATGTTGGCTTGCCTAGTACCACTTTAGGTGCCATCATGATTGGTTAAGATTTTGGTCGTGACAATAGTTGGTTACGATTTTCAAGAAGTCCGTGATATATTTGGAAGAATCATTCTCGTTTTAGAAGCTTTAAGTTGAAGAGTTGACCAAGGTTTGACTGTTGGGTAAAAAGAACTCGGAATCAAGTTTGATTGTTCTGATAGGTTTGTATAATAATTTTGGACTTGTACGTATGTTTGGATTTGATTTTGGAGGTTCCTAGAAGAATTCGACACTATTTGTCGAAAGTTGACAATTTGAAGAACTTAAGAGTTTATAAGTTTGACCAACAATTGACTTTAATATTATTGGACTCCAATTTCTGTTCCAAGACTTTGTATAGTTCTATATAGTTGAATTGAACTTGTGTGCAGAGTTTGAAACTAATCCGATGTGTTTAAGTGTGATTCAGTCACTCTTTTGAAAGAATGAAGATTTAACAGCTTAAGAGAAATTATATTCGGTTTGAGCTTCGATTCTTCGTTGTGATGTTCCCATGGGTGTTTTGAGGCTTTGGATAAGTTTTAATGGTGTATTTGTACTTGTTGTATGATTGGATAGGGTCCTGAAGGGCTCGAATAAAGTTTGACCATGGTCAATATCGGGTCAAAATGATATCTTTTCGGTATTTTGAGAGCGCGATCAAGTTCGTAGTGTATTTTATGATTCAAATGCGTATATGGTTTGTGTCTGGGAGGTTACGCATGAGTATTGGGTACTAAAACGAAGATTTTCTTAATGCTGATTTTTTTCTGGTGTAAATAATTACGAAAATGCAATTGAAATTTTTAGATTTTTTTTAAAACTTCAAAACACTATAGGGAAACTTACACAAATGTCCCAAGTAAGTCTCAACTTACTAACCTCAACATTATAGGGAAACTTACACAAATATCCCAAATAAGTCTCAACTTACCAACCTCAAGTCATTAGTCATGGACTTACCAAAACTAGTCAAGCACATATAAAAATTAAAACCAAATAAATACGGTTCTTTCTCTCAAAGAATCACATGCAAAAATCTCCAAGCCTGATTACCAAACATTAGATGCACGGCGGAAAGGAAATTTCATGGATGAGGTAGCAAATAAGGTGATGAAATACAAAAAAAAATACAATATTTCAAAAATCTAAGAAAAAAGGAACTTTCTCAATGGGTATAGTTGAAAATCATTGAAAATATATAGACAAGTCAATGTTCAAAATTTGAGGAAAATTGGAGGTAATTTAGACTGGTTTTGTATCAAAATTCGTAATTAAATCGAGTTCAAAAGTTCTTCTATGACACATGTATAAAAAAATGTATCACACATATATATCACACATAGGTATACATGGATATACATGTGATACATAATTCATACAAATATGATACATATGTGATACACAAATGATACATAGTGTGATACACATAGCATTTTTTTCATGTTCAGTTTTTACTTCGAATTTTCAATTCAAACCATGTTAAAACTTCATCAAATCATCCCAAAACTGAGATTCAAGCTCCTTAAGATGTACCCAGTCTATTCTAATAACACCCACGCAAAAGAAAGCAAAAATTTAACCTTTTTTTGCTACAAATAACTAATTGGCTAATATTAGTAATATTTTATGAATTGGCCAATTTTTGTAACGAGCTACTTATAGCTGGTAATTTCCCAATATCGTAAGGATTGTATTGGACTTATCAAATGTAAGTTTCGGGATCATCTAGGACCTGAATCGAGCTAGGACAACTGCTAGATTTTTTTTCTTATTTCGAAATTTAGTTACTTTTTCTCATGAAGTTTTGGAGCTCAATTTTGGGCGATTTTGGAGGATATTTTTATTTCTTGGATTTGTGTAAGTACTTTTTACTCCGATTTTTATTATTATTTCTTGATTTCAACCTTGATTTTAGCGTTTGATTAATAATTTGAATGGAGAAATTGAAGATTTTAGTAAAGAATTTCTAAAACATAAATTGATGGTTTGAAGGCCAATTTGAGGTCGGAATTGAATAATTTTGATATGATTAGACTCGTATCGGAATGAGTATTCGGAATTTGTGAGTTTTGTCGGGTTTCGAGGTGCAGGCTCGGGGTTGACTTTTGTTTGACTAATTCATATTGTTTGGGGATCGGGTTGCACGCCGCAACGGTATTGAAATGATATGAGGATGAGATGCAACGCGTGTAAGATTCGGAATTTTGGCTTATGATTTGTGGTTACGGGGAATGGTGCCTCGAGAAAATTCTTGTTGTAACTCGTGCATTGGGAACGATTTGATTAATTGAATTGTCATATGTTTTCCTATTTGAGTTCATTCATATCTCATTTGTGTTCTAACTATGTTGTTGCTTTATTACCTAGTCACTTCTTGTTTCCATTTGTGCTTCTATTATTTTCATTGATGGTTGTAAATTAGTGATAATTCTGGTGTTAGTCTTACGTTGATGTTCTTTCCATTATTAGCTTTATGTTATATCCTGCATAGGCTTCTATGTCTAGTATGTGTCTTGACCTGTCCTCGTCACTACTCTATCTAGGTTAGGCTTGATACTTACTGGGTACCAATGTGGTGTACTCATGCTACGCTTTTACATATTTTTGTGCACGCCCAGATACTTCTGATCGCGTTGTCTTGGGGAGTTATGTCTATGCGGCTGTGGACTTCATGGTATTCCTACTTGTCGTTCGCAGGCCTCGGAGTCACCTTTCGGATGTTATCATTGCTACTGTTTATCTTCATTTCGAAAAAATATTGTATTAAGAAATTCTAGTTTATGTCATTAGAGCTTATTACTTTGTACTTTCGGTTTTAGGGATTATATAGCATTTGCTATGTTTTAGTTTCATTATCTCATTCATCCCTTAAGACTTTTGATATAGTTAAGTTATTGTCACGACCCCATTTTCTCTTCGTAGGATTTCGTGACGGAACCTAGCCTCTAAGACTAGGTAAGTCTAACAATTATACCAAATAATTGAATATTAAGCTAAAACTCAAATCTCAATGTCTCGAATAAATAAATTGCAATTCAAAATGCTTACAATTCCAAAAACCCGATAGAAATAAGTCGCAAGCTTCTAAAAGAAATACTAAATGTCTCTATACATCAGAGTCTAATGAAGATAAGGGAAGAACAACATCAAAAAGGTAGAGGTGGACTCCGAGGTCTGTGGACGCAGGCAGATATACCTTGAAGTCTCCACAGGATCACTGCTCACTGATAGCGGGGTGAGTAAGAGGTACCTAGACCTGCATAAAAAGATGTGAAGAAGAGTAGCATGAGTACACAACAACGATACCCAGTAAGTTCCAAACCTAACCTCAATAGAGTAGTGAGGTCAGGTCACGGCCCTATTGGAATAAAAGAAACAAGGCAAAAAAGCCAATATAATATGTTGAAGCAACTGAGAATTTATCAATGAGAACTACATAAAGGAAACTACACAGCAAATAGGAATAACAATAGGGGCGCTCCAGAGGTACCGCCTCGTAGTCCCAAAAGTAAATACACAACAGGGGATCTCCCGAGGTACCACTTCGTAGTCCCAAAAGTAAATATGCAATAAGGGATATCCCGAGGTACCGCCTCGTAGCCCTAAAAGTAAATATGCAATAGGGGATCTGCCGAGGTACATCCCCGTAGTCCGAAAAGTAAACACACAACTCACAACTTAAGGAGCAACGAATTTACAGCAAGAAATCCTACAATTAAAGACAGGATACAAATCAAGGAAATAGGTAATTCAATTAAGCATGTTGCACAAATTGCAAGTAAGAGTTTAAAACAAGTAGACATGTGACATTATGCTAAACATGATGACTACACAAGCTAGGACAACTCAGTTAAGGAATTAAAAGAGAACTATTCAGCAAGAATCATATTTTTCAATATATAACCCATGTACTCACTCGTCACCTCGCGTACATGGCCTTCGCGTATTTCAAATATTACAACAGTACCAAAAGCTAAGGGAATTTATCCCGCACAAGGTTAGCCAAGTCACTTACAACAAATCAAGCTCAATCAGTCAAAAAGAATGACTTTCCCTCGACTTTTCGACTCTCAACAAGAAATTAGGAAATTTTCCCAAAAAGTCAACTCGGGTCCACGTCTCGAAATCGGGTAAAAGTCACGAAATACGAACACTCATTCGACCACGAATCCAACCATACAAATATTACTCAAATCCGATACCAAATTGCAACTCAAACCCCTAAATTAAACTCTCCAAATCCCTAGTCTCAAACTCCCAAATTCCACCTTAAACACACACAAACTAGGTGGGAAATTCAATGGGGAAGCAAGATTATTTATTAAAAGTGAACACAAGTGACTTACCTCCAGAATCCACTCGAAAATCTTCTCAAAAATCGCCTTAGACCAAGTTTGTAACGTCCAGAATGAGAGAAATCACGAAACCTTTATGTATTTAACTCTGCCAAGTTAAATTGCATTTGCGGTGAAAGAATCCGCTTCTGCGATACCGCCTTCGCAGCTACGAAAATGCTTTTGCGGCCACTCGTCCGCTTCTGTGGAAGCCTTGGTACCTCAACTCCCTAACTGAGCCCGCTTCTGCGATCACCCTTCCGCAGACGCGACTCCGCTTCTGCGGCCTTCACGTCGCACCTGCGACCACTAGCCAAGCCCTTCCAGACCACACTTGTCCCTTTAAGCTCGCTTCTGCGAGCTCGCAACTGATGCCCAACTTCAGCAATTCACTCAACTCCAAATTTGGTCCGTTAACCACTCGGAATTCACCCACGCCCCCGGAACCTCAACCAAACACACCACGAGTCCTAAAACAACCTACAAACTTAGTCGAGCCTTCAAATCACATCAAACAATGCTAAAAATCATGTCCTGTTGACCTCAAATTTTGTACACAAGATATAATTGATATTAAGTACCTACTCCAACTTCCGGAATGTAAATCCGACCCCGATATCAAAAATTCCACCCCCGCTCAAACTTTTCAAAAATCATCAAACTTTCCAACTTTCACCAATTAGCACTAAAATAACCTACGGACCTCCAAATCAACATCCAAAATGCTACTAAGACCAAAATCACCCAGCTATTGGAACCATTGGAACTCTATTCCGGAGTCGTCTTCACACAATTCAAGTTATGGTCAATTGCTACGACTTAAACTTCCATATTAGAGACCATATGCCCTATATGACTCTGAAACCAAAACCCAAACCACCCGGTGAGCCACATAACCATAAAATGAAGTAGAGGGAGAAATAAATAGGGGTTCGGGGCTAATACTCTAAAAATGATCGGGCGGGTCGTTGCATCCTCCACCTCTTAAAACAAATGTTCATCCTCGAATGAGCATAAAGACATACCTGAAGTGGTGAAAAGATGAGGATAATGGTTGCGCGTATCATGCTCGGTCTCTCAAGTCGCCTCCTCGATCAGATGACCTCTCCATTGAACCTTCACTGAAATGATGCTCTTCGGCCACAACTTTTGAACTGTCCTATCCAAGATGGACACCAGCACCTCAAATGTGATGACCTGATAGGTCATCTCGTGTTTTGAAACCTAATTCAGTCATCCAAAGCCTTAAAAATTATGTTCTAACCTTCCTCAATTTACGTGCACAGTCCGGCATCTTTTCGAAAAGCTTTTATGATAAAAAAAGAAATTTTACCTAAAAACTCCATTTGAGTTGACTTCGGTCAACATTTTGAATAAATGGAGCTGGATGCACGTTTTGACGATCCCGTTGGATCCGTACGATGATTTTAGACCTGTGTGTATGCCCCAAATCGAAATTGAAAGTCCCTAGCCCGTGATATCGGACTTTGTCAAATTTTGATAGTTAACGGCTAAATGAATTGGAAATGTTTGACCAAAGTTGACTTTTTTGACAAGGGGTCCGCATTTTGATTTCGGAACTCGGTATAGGTCCAAAACCACATTTATGACATGTCTGTGAAATTTGGTGAGAAACGGAGTTGGTTTGACGTGATTCGGACATCCGGTTGTGAAAATACAAATTTCAAAGCTTTCTTGAAAATCTCATTTGATTTGGTGTTCAATTCGTTGTTTTAGGTGTTATTTTGGTGTTTTGATCACGTGAGCAAGTACGTATGATATTTTTAGACTAGTTTTCACTTTGGTTTATAGCCCCGAAGGCTCAGGTGAGTTTCGGATAGGCTACGAAGTGAATTTGGACTTGGTGAAATTGTTGGTATAATTGATCTTGTTACAGGCATCTGATCTCGCATTTGCGAGATCAGGCATCGTATTTGCGACCTCTGATGTCACGACCCAAACCCATGGGTTGTGACGGTTGCCTGAGTCTTACCTGTCGAACTCCCCTACGCATGAGTTTAAGATATAAACCTGAATAGCATCTACTGAATTACGAGAATAACATACATGAAGGAAACCTTCCTAAAAGGCATATGTACATATACATGCGGAATACATAGGGCGAGCCGACAAGGCTGCTATAGAGAACTATATATCCAAAATTTGAAAGCCGACAAGGCCACATACTATCCAAATATACATAATTGTCTACAGACCTCTAATAGAAATACAATTGTAGAAAGACGGGACTGCGCCATGTCATACCCATGTATGTATACAAGCATATCGTACCAAAATCAAAAGCAGCTCCGGATCAAGTGGAGCGCGCCAACTCTCACTGATCAAGGATCCTAAGAAGGGGGACCATCGGCTTGCCCACCTGCACCTGCGTGCATGAAACGCAGGCCCTGGGAAATAGGGCATCAGTACGAATAATGTACTGAGTATGTAAGGCATGAAAATCAGTACATTATTCGTACTGATGCCCTATTTCCCAGGGCCTGCGTGCATGAAACGCAGGCCCTAGGAAATAGGGCATCAGTACGAATAATGTACTGATTTTCATGTCTTACATACTCAGTACATTATTCGTACTGATGCCCTATTTCCCAGGGCCTGCGTGCATGAAACGCAGGCCCTAGGAAATAGGGCATCAGTACGAATAATGTACTGATTTTCATGTCTTACATACTCAGTACATTATTCGTACTGATGCCCTATTTCCCAGGGCCTGCGTGCATGAAACGCAGGCCCTAGGAAATAGGGCATCAGTACGAATAATGTACTGATTTTCATGTCTTACATACTCAGTACATTATTCGTACTGATGCCCTATTTCCCAGGGCCTGCGTGCATGAAACGCAGGCCCTAGGAAATAGGGCATCAGTACGAATAATGTACTGATTTTCATGTCTTACATACTCAGTACATTATTCGTACTGATGCCCTATTTCCCAGGGCCTGCGTGCATGAAACGCAGGCCCTAGGAAATAGGGCATCAGTACGAATAATGTACTGAGTATGTAAGGCATGAAAATCAGTACATAAGAGACATAGATGAAACATAGAATAAGAAATTCCTGAGTCGATTCTCTTGACAATCTTCTAACACACGTTAATTGAGACAAAACACGGAATTAGTTGTATAAAAAGCTCATTGCTTATGCAAAGATTATCCTGGCCAAAACCTCTCCTTAAGTAACTATGAAATGAGAAGCTTGAATTAAGCTCTTTAGAAAATGACGTTGAAATGTCTGGAAAGTCCTGTTGAAATTTGAAGAGATTATGATTGTCACTCTTAACAAAAATTTAAGAGAAATGATGTTACTGAAGTTATGAAAAGTGCTTGTTAAAATTCTTTCATACGATACTATAGTTATTATTCTTAACTCTTTTTAGGTGGCCCCAAAATTAAGCTTTGTGTCATACTTCTTTCTCAAAGTGTGACACCTTGAAATCATTAATTATTAGTCATTTAAGTGAAAAAAATGATTGCCATGTTGCGGGGGGGGGGGGGGGGGAGGTTAAATATTATCCCACTTTTTAATTAATTACCCAAGAATTAATCAATTACCCATATAATTAAGAATTATCTCAATTGTAGGTATCGTCTTGTTACGAATGAAATAGAAGCTATGAGTTTGGATTCTTATAAGTGAGCTCTACCACATGATCTAGAGTAAGAGGAAAGAGTGACAATCCTTAATGCTTTGTAGCCTCCTGCTTATAAGTGCGGTGCACGACACACCCATAAAGAAGACTCTACTAGACACGGCTTGTAGACTCTCTAGGACAGAACTGCACTGATACCACTTTTGTCACGACCCAAATCGTTGGGCCGCGATGGGCACCCGGTACATTACTCAACCGAGTACCAACATAACGTATCTTTTCATATCATACTATATTAGATAATTGATCCAGAGAGACTGCCATGAAATAGGTAGAATACAACATGTAATACCAACTTATACATAAGACATATGGGCCTCTAAGACAAAAATAACCACTCGCACGCTGAACATAGGCCGACAAAGCCATAAAATTTTATACGTACATGACATCTGTCTACAAGCCTCCAAGGACACATAATTATCATAAAGCTCGGGATAGAGTCCAGCCATACCAAACAATACACATCTAAATCATACTGACCAAACAAGCAACTCTAGAGAAAATGGAGTGCACCAACATCTTCCGCTGAGCTGATCGCCTACATGGAGGACTCTCGACCTGTCTATCGAGACTTGCGGGCATGAAATGCAACATCCCCAGGCGAAAGGGATGTCAGTACGAATAATGTACCAAGTATGTAAGGCACATAAATATGTACATAACAGACATGGAGGAAATATAGAGTAAATGACTCAACCTGTAAATCCGGATAACTCTGTAAATCATGAAATAGTTATAGTGTCATGCATATGCGTATGAATGTCATGTCGTGTATAGGTACATGTTTCATAACATCATCAAGCCTCTAAGGGCATCCCATCATATCATCTTAGCCACTACGGGCAAAATAATCAGCGTATACCAGCTGATCAGGTGGTGGTACGTATATAATGCCGTAACCTTTTCCCATATCCCATATACATATAATATACATATATATGCGTATATAACATCATCTGGTCATGGGTCAATGCACATGTATAAATGCATGAAATGCATAAGAAATACGTTAATAAGATTTTCTCGGAATGCCATAAAAATCAATATGCCTTTCGGATAAACTTTATCAAATAAGTATTTTTCTAAGACCCATGAACAAAAGATATAATAAAAATTCACATGGGGAAATCAAGAATATAGACACCCCTAGTATTTCTATGAATAGAGTCATTTATAAAAGTTTTGTATTTTGCTCGTTTCATTTATATCGTATGGATCATGCCAAAAGGAAGAAAGGATAGCCTTAAAATACCTGGAGTAGGAAAAAATCCGTATGATATTCTTGGAAAATGTTGCATTGTACTGCCTTAGAATCGCAAAATCTCACGTTACTAATGTGCTAAGAAATCTCGTTGGATTTATTTTGTAGGAATTGGTTGAAGATTTCTTAGAAATCACTTTGGAGACGTTAGGAATACTTGTAGGAATGATTAGTGACCGATTGCAGTGTCTTTGAATTGGAAAGATATGAATGAATTGCTAATCTTTAGATGTAGAGTTTTGTAAGGATTCACGTTTGTATACATCCGATTGTAATGTATTGAAAATGTTAGGAATGGGGTATTATGTAACTAAGGCATTAGTTTGCCACCTAATCAAGAATGACAATGAGTCATTTATTTGGTTATCTCTTTGCTGCCACGTGGGGGTGGGGTGGGGAAAGTTAATCTTTATCCACTTATTAGGTAATTAGATAATGTCCCCTTACCTGGTAATTAACGAATCACCCGCATAATTAAGAATTGTCTCAAATTACTTATAATTTTACTTATTTTTAATACACTTTATACATTCTACTATGATGGTCATATGGTACCTTGTATGGTACTAGTCCATAAACATTGGGTATTAATGCTCGGCGCAAATTTTATCCCAACATGCCATACTTGGACGAAAATTCATTTTTCATGACCTGCTTCCCCTCTCACCTTCACGAATTTACTCATTACTTGTTTGAAATAGAATAATCCTTATAATTTCCATATAATCTTTTCCTTGGACTGATGTCAATTACCTTATGATGAATTCAACGTACACTAATACAGGGTGCAATATCGTCTTAATTTAATACTGCGAAGCGTAACATCATCGTAATATAATACTGAGGGACGTAATATTCTGGGGCGTAACATCATTCCCCCCTTTGGAACATTCGTCCTCGAATGTTGACTGATGCTCTTATCATTTTCATAACTTATAGCTTTTGTGAATACCTTAATACTTTCCTTGCCATTTAGACAGTTATTCTGTGAATAAATCCAAAGGCCAGGGCATTCCCCCCTTTAGGCATCTTTCCCATACCATGACTTGTGATCGAAATCCTTCCAATCTCGTAACCGTTGCTACCTTCTATCATGCAGCCTCTACAATACTTGCCTTGTAAGTGTGCCTATGCGACTCTTCTCTCCTTTTTTTTCTCCTCCAGCTTTTGGCCAACCTCTAGGCCTTATGTTGTAAACATATACAGAGCTTAATAAGATGTCTCTCTGGGAATCTGTAGGTATACTGAAGTTCTTCGCTTGATACTTTGTAGAACTTGTGAATATTGCTATATCTTATTTTACAGACCTGGTTATCCATTTGTATGACTTTACTGCATCTACGTAGGTCTTACTATACCATAACTCATACTTCAATTTGTCGTTACTGAGGTCTGCAACCAACTCCAGGTTACTATCGTTGCTTATCCTTAGGACTGATGGTCTAATTTCACCTCAACCTGTTGATCTTTTATCCATCTATTGTTGATTCACCCTAATGTTGATCCATCATTTACCATTAATAACTTGATCTCTTATGTAACACCGCAACTAGGGCTCACGTCTCATCGGGGCCATCTGGAGTAATTAGATTTATCTACCTAGGGGTGATACTATACTTTCATGACTCACCTCACATGGGTATTTTAATCCCGTACAATTCATGAAATCCTCTTTGATTCATTACTTAGTCGAAGGTCCAAACATCATCCTTTATCTATCGTGATTACACCCTTATTTCACTATCAGGGTACCATTCCATCTCTTCTAAATGCTACTAGTCATAGGCTCCTTTGAGCTCATTCATGCTATACTAAGCTTTATATAATTTAAAGAACACATCATCTCTCTCTCATTTTCGTGGGCTTAATCCCTATGGCTTATCCATTCTCGTCACCTTCTCACTCTCCCTTTCTTATCCTTACTCCTGTCTTCCTACATTCTTGTCGCTCTACTCTACTTTAGCTTGCGACCCATACATATCCATTTATACTACTCGCAGCCTCCCTTCAACTTTCTTGCACCATAGATTTCCTTGTGTTATTCTGGAACATCAAGTGAGACATCGTCTCTAACTCTTCTTTTAATTTCTTAACTAGATCTCTCGATACCTAGAAACCATAGACTATAAGATATGCCACTGACGATGCCGCTATCATTCCTGGATAATGAATCCCCGCTCTCCTAGCCTTCTATCTGAAGTATGGACTATTCACAACCTTCTATACTTTAGTATTTCGTATGTTGTTTACCTTTACCTTACATTAAAATATAACCTTACATTCTTCTATCTTTCTTTCATAACCTTCCTCCCACATAGGTATAAATCACATCCACCATTTGAAGCTCTATTATAATACTTGCACCTCTGGTGCCTATATAATCCGGTAGGATCTCCATACTGACTTCTTATGAAGCTGGTACTTCTTCTAACTGGCTTTCTTATAGAGTCGTTATAGAATATAGTTGTTGTGATATCTCTCTTTCACCTCTAATATTAAGAGTGATTCTTCTATGTTCTCAATCATGATTCCTATAGCTTCTGGGTCTAATAATCGGGTTCCTTATTTACTTCGTTGATGTAACTCTTTAGTTTCCTCCTTCTTTAGATCGGCTTTTATGTCAGCTTAAGTTATCTCCCGATATGTGGTTCATGGTATTAGTTATTCTGTTTATCCTTTCATGGGCACGGAGGAATATGCATGGTATAATTCTTTAACAATTCAATCCTTTGCTTATGACTCGGGCTCGATTCTTACTTTTAACTTATACCGGAACCTTCTACGGCTGTATGATTGTCAATATATATGCTGCATAGATAATACTCTGAACTCTCAAGTGCTTTCATAATGTAACCAACTCCGGATCATTCATCGAATAATTTCTTTTGTTCCATCTTAGCTTTCTTTCTACGTATGCTATTACTTTTCCTGGTCTTTCTGCCCCCTTTTTGCGTCCATACTTAGCTTATCTTAGTGCCCACACATGCCAGAGTTTTCGTGCAACTCATATGATCTTGAATATTACTTTTAATTTTACTTCCCGTTCATTAGCCACGGTAGAGGCCACTTTCCTTTAGAATGCTTACAATTTTGTTGTGAGGCTGTTGTTACACGACCATTTCCTTTTTAGGTTGTTGTGCTTAGGTTAAAGCCTTTTTCCTTAGTTTCTCAGCTAGTATTTCGTTGTAGTACTTATGTAGAACCCTTGACTCTCGTAATGATGTGAGCTTATTACGGACCTTTTGATGTCCTTCCTTGCCTATAATCATCTGTAGTTGTTTACCTCTGTGTCCTTGTGCTTGTAAGGTTGCTTCTGAACTGATACTTTGACTGTCTTCCCAGTGGCACTTTATTTTATCCCCGTAGAAATCATACGGTACCTTTGACTACCATGACTCCTATTTGAATATATCTCAAGTATTGTAATGACATTACTGCGAGGTTGAATTCTGCATGTTGGGGTTTACTACATTTACCTTGCATGATCTGCTGATTTGTCTATAACTTCTTGTCTAGCTATGACTAGGCTCTTCCTAAATCAACTACTAACTACTCGCCGGCCCATTCTCATATCCATATTCCGCGTAATCTCTCTTGGGTTATTTTCTTTGCCTAACTTACCTCTTGAACTGGCTCCTTATTTATCAATAACCTTCTGGGCAAGAACCCTTACTTCCTTTTTCTGACGTCGTGCTTACATAACGTTCTAGAATCATAGCCTATCTATAGGATTCGGATAAGTGCAATCTCATTCCTTTTATTATTTTTATCGCACTCTTCCTTGACCATTTCATAGTTACTAGAACAACTTAATTCTGTCTTAATGCCACATCACTCCATATTCCCCCCCTTCATGGGAGTACTAAAATTTAGTACTATGATGATCTATATATAGATGTTTTACCTTTTTATCTCTGGCATCTTTTCACATCGTCGATGACCCTTACTCACCTTGCGATAATCCTTCTGCACCAAGGATAACAAAATTCCTTACTTGCGAGGGTGACACTTAATGTAACTGGTACATACAGTCCCTTAACCTTAACTTTGCTCACATTGCATGATTTTGGGAATCATCTTCCGAAATGACCATTTAATGAATTTCCCAGGAATCTTCTTCTGTTGTCCATTCTACTATTGCTAGAATGAAATATGAAATTCTCATGACTTCAACTATTATCAACTCGCTCAGTCCCTAATGCATGTTTAGTTTAACTTTTTCACCAGCCCATACTCTTTTGTTGTCTTAAGGCCTGTCACCTCTCGTCTTTTCCTTTCCTTGGCTATAGACTCTGTAATACTATCATTGTTTTTTTTATCTACCGTTGCCATCCATGTATCACATCTTGTTCATAATGCTTTATTAACTTTCTTCTTATTTCCCTGCTAACATTTTTGTCTTTTACTTTATTCTGAAAAATGCAACAAGATATTCTTTTTCTTTTTAGCTCCCATTTTCTCCATATATTGGCTCTTCGAATTTCCAAATATTCTTTCTCTACTAGGGATGGGAGCCACACTAAGATAATATTTATCTCTTCCATGCTTCTAGTGCCGATCTCAGTAGTACTCGTATCTTGTTGTACTATTTTAGAGTGCACCATCCGGGTGTCTCACAAGGCGATCTATTAGCACATTTGCAATATCCTTCGGGAACGTCAACTAATACAAACAATCCATCCACCATTTTGGATTAATCTAACCCCAGCAGGATTTTGATACCCGTTCCTTTTCTTAAACCATATATATTTGCTCCCATAAAGAGTAACTTAGATCGGTGTGGCCAATTGTACATACCTCTTTTACTGTTAAAGGTCACTCAAAAGGCTTATATTCCTCTGCCTGAGTTGTAAATACTGTTATTCTTCATTAACTGGGCGCCTCGTACCCTTCTTCATCCTGCTTTTTTTACTTGTTGAAATTTGTATCTATCTTTTGAATCTCTCATTGCTTTTCACCATAAGAGTGGATAGATATCCTTTCCTTAAGTCTCCTTATCAAGAGGCATACATGTCTTACTACACACATGATCTACTGAAGACCTTACATTTAGTCATCATAAACATCATGAAAAATTGAGTCACTCTGAGTCAACTTTTTCTTAGCCACGCTCAACCTCTTACCAACTGTAGGTATCGTCTTGTTACGAATGAAATAAAATCTAGGAGTTTTGATTCTTATAAGTGAGCTCTACCATACGATCTAGAGTAAGAAGAAAGAGTGACAATCCTAAATTCTTTGTAGCTTCTTGCGTATAAGTGTGGTGCACGACACACCCATAAACAAGACTCTACTAGACATGACTTGTGACTCCCTAGAACAGAACTGCTCTGATACCAGTTTTGTCATGACCCAAACCAATAGACCGCGATGGGCACCCGATACCTTACTCAACCGAGTACCAACATAACGTATCTTTTCGTATTATACTATCATAGATAACTGAGCCGGAGAGGGTGCCGTAAAATAGGTAGAATACAACATGTAACACCGACTTATACATAAGACATATGTGCCTCTAAGACCAAAATAACCACTTGTACGCTGAACATAGGCCGACAAGGCAATACAATCTTTTACGTACATGACATCTGCCTACAAGCCTCCAAGGATACATAATTGTCATAAAGGCCGAGACAAAGTCCCGCCATACCAAACAATACACGTCTAAATCATACTGACCAAACAAGCAACTAAAGCAAATGGAGTGCATCAACATCTTCCTCTGAGCTGATCGCCTACTTGGAGGACTCTCGATCTGTCTATCAACACCTACGGGCATGAAACGCATCGTTCCCAAGTAAAAGGGATGTCAGTACAAATAATGTACCGAGTATGTAAGGCACATAAATAAGTACATAGCAGACATGGAAGAAATATAGAGTAAATGACTCAACCTGTAAATCTGGATAACTCTGTAAATAATGAAATAAATATAGTGTCATGCATATGAGTATGAATGTCATGTTGTGCATAGGTACATGTTTCATAACATCATCAGGCCTCTAAGGGCATCCCATCATATCATCTTTGCCACTGTGAGCAAAATCATCAACGTATACTAGTTGATCAGGTGGTGGTGCGTATATAACGCCGTAACCTTTTCCCATATCCCATATACATATAATATACATATTTACGCGTATATAATGCCATCTAGTCATGGGTAAATGCACATGTATAAATGCATAAGAAGTACGTTAATAAGATTTTCTCGGAATGCCATAAAATTCAATATGCCTTTCGGATAAACATTATCAAATACGTATTTTTCTGAGACACATGAACAGAAGATATAATAATAATTCTCATGGGGAATCAAGAATATAGACACCCCTAGTATTTCTATGAATAGAGTCATTTATGAAAGTTTTGTATTTTTCTCGTTTCATTTATATCATATGGATCATGCCAAAAGGAAGAAAGGATAGCCTTAACATACCTGGAGTAGGGGAAAATTCGTATGATTTTTTTGGAAAAGGTTCCACCGTACTCCCTTATAATCACAAAATCTCACGTTACTAATGTGCTAAGAAATCTTGTTGGATTTATTTTGTAGGAATTGGTTGAAGATTTCTTAGAAATCACTTTGAAGACGTTAGGAATACTTGTAGGAATGGTTACCGACTGATTGCAGTTTCTTTGAATTGGAAAGATATGAATGAATTGCTAATGTTTGGATGTAGAGTTTTGTAAGGATTCACGTTTGGTGTCCATCTTATTGTAATGTATTGAAAATGTTAGGAATGGGGTATTATGTAACTAAGGCATTAGTTTTCCACCTAATCAAGAATGACCATGAGTCATTTATTTGGTTAGCTCTTTGCTGCCACGTGGGGGTGGGGTGGGGAAAGTTAATCTTTATCCACTTTTTAGGTAATTAGGTAACCCGATAATTAACCAATTACCCGCATAATTAAGAATTGTCTCAAATTACTTCAAATTTTACTTATTTTTAATACACTTTATACATCCTACTATCATGTTCATATGGTACCTTGTATGGTACTAGACCATAAATATCGGGTATGAATACTCGGCCTGAATTTTATTCCAAGATGCCAAACTTGGACGGAAATTCATTTTCTTTGACTTGCTTTCCCTCTCACTTTCATGAATTTACTCATTACTTGTTTGAAATAGCATAATCCTTATAATTTCCAAATAATCTTTTCCTTGGACTGATGTCAATTACCTTATGACAACATCAACGTACAATACTACCGGATGCAACATCATCGTAATTTAATACTGTAAAGCGTAACATCATCGTAATATAATACTGCGGGACGTAATATTGCGGCGCGTAATAGTATATTTAGTGTTCAAGTTATTTGTCTGCTGTACTTCCTTATCTTGCATTTCCCCTCAGCATGTCTCCCCCTCCCGATAATACCTGTTAGTTCTTTACTGTTATTTGTATATACACTGCTTAATTGTACATGTTTGATTGTGGGTGTCTCGTCTTAACCTCGTCACTAATTTGTCGAGGTTAGGTTCGACACCTACTAGTACATGAGGTCGGTTGCACTGATACTGCACTTTGCACTTCCTAAGCAGATCTTGTTGTTGGCCCCAGTTGAGCGAGAGGCACATCAGCTCGAATTGGACCACCGGAGACTCAAGGTAGATCTATCGGCATTCATAGAACTTGAAGTCCCCATGTATATTTTCCATTTCACGGTTGCTTTCATTCAAACAATTGTGCTTCTTTCAGAATTTTACTTGTAGTAAGTTCTAGAATGTTCGTGAATTGTGACACTAGATCCGGGTAGTGATAAATGATGGAGTTGTTATAAGATTCTGCACTCTTAATAGCTTATTTGTTGTTAATTACAGAATTTTATTAGAATTGATTTAATAATACTCTAACGTAGATATCTTAGCAAGTGGAATGCTAGGCGACATCACAGTCCCGGCGGTGGGAATTCTAGGTCGTGATAAGTTGGTATCAGAGCACTAGGTTTCCTAGATCTCACAATTCACGAGCAAGCTTAGTAGAGTCTAGGTGATTGGTACGGAAACGTCTGTACTTATCCTTTAGAGGCTATGAAGTTTTGGAACAATTTTCACTTCTATTCTTCTCTGTTGTATGACTTTGTTTCCTCGATACTGATTGGAAGCTTCTACTCTTATTCTCTCGCAGATGGTGAGAAATCATACCGCTTCTTCAGCTGTGCATCAGCCATAGCCTCCAGTGGCAGCTCTTACGAGGGGCAGAGGTCGAGGTCGAGGTCGAGGCCGTGCTAGAGGCCGAGGTAGGGGCAGGGCTTAGCCTAGAGCCACAACAGCAACCCTAGCAGTGGAGCCTCGGGTTGAGTTTGAGGAGGAGGCTCTAGCCCAGACTGTTCCTCTCAGGCCATCTCAGGTTTCGGAGGGGTTCATTGCCACCCCCGTGCTTGAGGATGCTTTGGTCCGTTTGGTGGGACTTATGGATAGCGTGGCCAAGAATGGCGCATTTCCTATGGCACAAGCCATCTCTCAGGCGGGAGAAGGAGCACAGACTCTTGCTACTCACACTCCGGAGCAGATGGCTCCCCCAGTATCAGACTCCAGCAGCCCAGACAATCAGAGCAGTTCAGCCAGTTGTTGCGGTACAGGCCGGTGAGGGGCCAACTATGTCTTCTGAGGCCTTATGGAGATTGGACAAGTTCACCAAGCTCTTAACAGTTCACTTCAGTGGTGCTACTTCAGAGGATCCCCAGGAGTATCTTGACAGGTGTCGTGAGGTTCTTCAGAACATGGGTATAGTGGAGACCTATGGGGTCGATTTTGCTGCATTTCAGATGACTGGTTCCGCCAAGAAATGGTGGAGAGATTATTTATTGACCAGAACAATAGGGCCGCCTACTCTTACTTGGGACCAGTTCTCTCAGCTCTTTTTGGAGAATTTTCTCCCTATCACATTAAGAGAGGAGCATCACCGTCAGTTCGAGTGTCTTCAGCAGGACAGTATGAAAGTTACTCAGTATTAGACACTTTTTGTGGATTTGGCCCATCATGCTCTTCTTTACTGCCTACAGAGAGAGAGAGGGTAAGGAGGTTTATTGAGAGACTTGTTCAGTCTATCAAGTTCCTGATGGCTAAAGAGACTGGGAGTGATATTTCTTTTCACGAGGCTGCCAATGTCGCCAGGCGAGTTGAGATGTTCTTGCTCAGGGAGATCAGGGGTCTGATAAGAGACCCCGTCATTCCGGCGGGTTCAACGGTGCCTCATCTAGAGGCAAGGGTACTTTTGGTAGGGCCACCCTCCCAGACCATTTCATTCAGCAATCTAGGCATCCCACGGTGCTCTAGGTAGTCGTGCCCCTCATATGATTTATTTTAATCAGCTAGCCTACAGTGCACCACCAGCTCCTATCAGTGCACCTTCGATCCAAAGTTTTCTGGGTGGTTACTCAGGTCGAGAGTGTCAGTTTCATGGCCAGCAGTCACAGCAGCCGAGGTCGTGTTACACTTGTGGTTACGTGAGGCATATAGCTAGATTTTACCATTGTGCATCGACCAGTTCAGAGCATCAGGGTTCTCGTGCCATGGTCCCTGCACCGGGTGCTGCATCACCCGCTCAGCCAGCTAGAAGTAGGGATCAAACAGCTAAAGGTGGTGGTCCAACCATTAGAGGTGGAGGTCAGACCGCTAGATGTGGAGGCCAGCCAGCTAAGGGTCGTCCTAGAGATGTAGTTCATAGTGGTGGGGCCCAGCCACGATGCTATGCTTTTCCAGCCAGGCCTGAGGCTGAGTCATCTGACATTTTTATCACATGTACTGTTTCAATTTGCAGTAGAGATGCTTTTAGTCTATTTGATCCGAGATCCACTTACTCTTATGTGTTATCTTATTTTGCTTCATACTTGGTTGTGCCCCATGATTCTTTGAGTGCCCCTATATATGTGTCCACATCTGTGGGGAATACCATTGTTGTAGATCGTGTTTATCGTTCATGTGTGGTTTCTATTGGGAGTCTTAAGACTAGTGTAGATCTTCTACTCCTCGATATGGTTGATTTTGATGTTATATTGGGTATGGATTGGCTATCACCTTATCACGCTATATTGGACTGTCACGCCAAGATGGTGACCTTAGCCTTGCCGGGGTTGCCTCGATTAGAGTGGAGAGGGACTCCTGGCTATTATACCAGCATGGTTATCTCTTGTGTGAAGGCTCGGTGTATGGTCGAGAATGGTGTCTAGCTTATTTAGTTTATATTTATGATTCTAGTGCAGAGGTTCCTTATATGGATTTCATGCCCGTGGTTCGTGAGTTTCCATAGGAATTTCCTGCACACCTGTAGGAATGTCACCCGATAGGGATATTGATTTCTGCATAGATTTGGCTCCGGGCACTCAACCCATTTTCATTATCCCATACCGGATGGCCCCACCATAGTTGAAGGAATTGAAGAAACAGTTGTAGGATTTTCTTGATAAGGGCTTCATTAGACCTAGTGTCTCGCCCTAGGGTGCACCTGTGTTGTTTGTGAAGAAGAAGGATGGATCCATGAGGATGTGCATTGATTATTGGTAGTTGAACAAAAACACCATCAAGAACAACTATCCATTACCGAGGATTGATGACTTATTTGATCAGCTTCAGGGTGCCAATGTGTTTTCAAAGATTGATTTGGGATCTGGCCACCATCAGTTGAGGATTAGGGCATCTCATGTCCTTAAGACAGCTTTTCGGACTCGGTACGGGCATTTTGAGTTTCTGGTAATGTCCTTTGGGTTGAAAAATGCCCTAGCAACATTCATGGATCTGATGAACCAAGTGTTCAAGTCTTGTTTGGACTCCTTTGTGATCGTTTTTATTGATGATATCTTGATCTACTCCCGCAACCAAGAGGAGCATGAGCAGCACCTTAGGATTGTGCTTCAGACTCTGAGAGACAGCCAGTTGTATGCTAAATTTTTTCAGTGCGAGTTTTGGTTTGATTCAGTCACTTTGTTAGGCCACATTTTATCAGCAGAGGGCATTCAGGTAGATCCTAAGAAGATTGAGGCAGTTCAGAACTGGCCTAGACCCACTTCAGCTACGGAGATCAGGAGTTTCTTGGGTTTGGTGGGCTATTACCATCGATTTGTAGAAGGATTTTCATCTATAGCAGCCCCGTTGACCAGGTTGACCTAGAAGGGTGCCCCGTTCAGATGGTCAGATGAGTATGAGGTGAGCTTTCAGAAGCTCAAGATAGCTTTGACTACAGCGCCGGTATTGGCGTTTCCCACAGATTCAGGGTCTTATACGGTCTATTGTGATGCGTCCCGTGTTGGGCTCAGTGCGGTATTGATGCATAAGGGCAGGGTGACTGCATATGTGCCACGGAAGTTGAAGGTTCATGAGAAGAATTACCTTTTCCATGTCTTAGAGTTAGCATCCATTGTTCATGCACTAAACATTTGGAGGAACTATCTTTATGGCGTGTCGTGTGATGTTTCACTGACCATCGGAGCGTTCAGTATTTGTCCAAGCAAAAGGATCTCAATTTGAGGTAGAGGAGGTGGTTGGAACTATTGAAAGACTATGATATCACCATCTTATATCAACCCGGCAAGGACAATATGGTGGCCGACGCATTGAGTAGGAAGGAAGCGAGTGTGGGCAGCCTTTCATTCATTCCAGTCGGAGAGAGGCTGCTAGCATCATATGTTCATATTTCTATCAACTAGTTTGTGAGATTGAATATTTCAGCGCCCAGCCATGTTCTATCTTGCACAGTTGCTCGGTCTTCCTTGTCTATGCGTATCAGAGATCGATAGTATAACGACCCTCATTTATTGGTCCTTAGAGACACAATGCGGCACGGTAGTGCCAAGTAAGTTACTGTTAGAGATGACAGAGTCTTGATGATGCAGGGTCATGTTTGTGTGCGTAATCTTGATGGAATTCCTGATTTAATTCTTGAGGATCCCAACAGTTCCCGGTATTCTATTCATCCAGGCGATGCCAAGATGTATCAAGACTTGCGGCAGCATTATTGGTGGAGGAGGATGAAGAAGGATATAGTTGCCTATGTAGCTCGGTGTCTAAATTGTCAACAAGTAAAGTATGAGCATCCGAGACCCGGTGGTTTGCTACAGAAAATAGTGATTCTTGAGTGGAAGTGGGAGCGTATCACTATGGATTTCATTCTTGGGCTCCCATGGACTCAGAGGATGTTCGATGTCGTTTGGGTCATTGTGGACAGGCTGGCTAGTCAGCGCATTTCATTTCTATGGCAGCTACCTGTTCTTCGGAGCGGTTAGCAGAGATTTACATCTGCGAGATCGTCCGTCTTCACAGTGTGCACATGTCTATCATTTCTGATCGAGGTACGTAGTTTACCTCGGACTGCTAGAGGCTAAAACAACTTGAGTTGGGCACGCAGGTTGAGTTGAGCACAGTGTTTCATCCTCAGGCGGCTGGACAGTCCGAGCGCACTATTCAGATCTTGGAGGATATGCTCTGCGCATGTGTTATAGACTTCGAAGGATCGTGGGATCAGTTCTTTCCCCTTTCAGAGTTTGCCTACAACAATTGCTACCAGTCGAGCATTCAGATAGCTCATTATGAGGCATTATACAGTAGGCGGTATTGATCGCCAATTGGGTGGTTTGATTCGGGGGAGGATCAGTTATCAGGTACAGACCTAGTACAGGATGCCTTGGATAAGGTCATGATTATTCAGGATCGACTTCGCACAACACAGTCCAGGCAGAAGAGTTATGTCGACCGTAGAGTTCGTGATGTTGCATTCATGGTTGGTGAGAGAGGGTTGCTTTAGGTATCACCTATGGAGGGTGTCATGAGGTTTGGAAAGAAGGCAAAGTTGAGCCTTAGGTACATAGGACCTTTTGAGATTCTCGAGAGAGTGGGACAGGTGGCTTACAGGCTTGCTTTGCCTCCGGGGTTATCAGTAGTTCATCCGGTGTTCCATGTGTCCATGCTCCAGAAGCATCACGGTGATCTGTCCCATGTGTTAGATTTTAGCTCTATCCATTTGGACAAGGATTTGACTTATAATGGAAGAGTTGGTGGCAATTCTAGCCCGACAGGTTCATCAGTTGAGGTCGAAGAGTTATCCTTCAGTCCGACTTCACTCGAGAGGTCAGCCCGTAGAGGTAGATACTTGCGAGTCCGAGTCGGACATAAGAAGTTGATATCCACACCTATTCATCAATTCAGGTACTTTTCTATGTCAGTTCGAGGACGAATGGTTGTTTTCGAGTTGGAGAATGTGTTGACCCGATAGGTTATCTCGTGTTTTGAAACATAATTCTGTGATCCAAAGCCTTAAAAATTATGTTCTAGCCTTCCTCGATTTGCGTACGCAGTCTAGGCATGTTTCCGAAAAGCTTTTATGTTAAAAACTGATAAAATAAGAAATTTTGCCTAAAAACTCCATTTGAGCTGAATTTGGCCGCTATCATCAGATGTTTAGACTTTGGCCAACCAGTTTGTGAGGTTGGATATTTTAGAGCCCAGTCGTGTTCAATCTTGCACAGTCACTCGGTCTTCCTTGTTTGAGGGTATCAGAAATCGGCAATATGACGACCCTCATTTATTAGTCCTTAGGAACAGAATGCGAAATGGTGGTTCCAAGCAGGTTACTGTTGGAGACGACGGAGCCTTGAGGATGTAGGGTCGTGTTTGTGTGCCTAATCTTGATGGACTTCATGAGTTGATTCTTGGCAAGGCCCACAGTTCCCAGTATTCTATTCATCCGGGTGACGCCAAGATGTATCAGGACTTGTGGCAGCATTATTGGTGGAGGAGGATGAAGAAGGATATAGTTGCCTATGTAGCTCGGTGTCTAAATTGTCAGCAAGTAAAGTATGAGCATCCGAGACCCGATGGTTTGCTGCAGAAGATAGAGATTCCTGAGTGGAAGTGGGAGCGTATCACTATGGATTTCGTTGTTGGGCTCCCATTGACTATGAGGAAGTTCGATGTCGTTTGGGTCATTGTGGAAAGGCTGACTAAGACAGCGCATTTCATTCCTGTGGTAGTTAGCTATTCCTCATAGCAGTTGGCCGAGATTTACATCTGCGAGATCGTCCATCTTCTCATTGTGAACGTGTCTATCGTTTGTATCAAGGTACGCAGTTCACCTCGTACTTTCGGAGGGAAGTACAATGTGAGTTGGGCATGCGGGTTGAGTTCAGCACAATGTTTCATCCTCAAACAGATGGATAGTCCGAGCGCACTATTCAGATCTTGGAGGATATGCTCCATGCATGTGTTATAGACTTCGTAGGATTGTAGGATCAGTTCTTGCCCCTTGCAAATTTTGCCTACAGCAATAGCTACCAGTCGAGCATTTAGATAGCTCCCTATAAGGAATTATATGGTACGCGGTGTCGGTCGCCAGTTGGGTGGTTTGAGCCGGTGCAGGCTCAGTTGTTAAGTACATATCTAGTACAACATGCCTTGGATAAGGTCAAGATTATTCAGGATCGACTTCGCACACAGCTCATTCCAGGAAGAAGAGTTATGTCGACCGTAGAGTTCGTGATATTGCATTCATGGCCGGTGAGAGAGTGTTTCTCCGGGTGTCACCCATGAAGGGTGTCATGAGGTTTGGAAGAAGGGCAAGCTGAGCCCTAGGTACATTGAACATTTTGAGATTGTCGAGAGAGTGGGAGAGGTGGCTTACTGGCTTGCGTTGCCTCCGGGGTTATCAGCAGTTCATCCGGTGTTCTATGTGTGCATGCTCCATAAGTATCACAATGATCCTTCCATGTGTTAAATTTTAGCTCTGTCCAGTTGGACAAGGATTTGACTTACGAGGAGGAGTTGGTGGCCATTCTAGCCTGGCAGGTTCGTCAGTTGAGGTCGAAGAGTTATCCTTCAGTCGAAGTGCAATGGAGAGGTCAGCGCGTAGAGGGAGCTACTTGGGAGTCCGAGTCGGACATGCAGAGTCGATATCCCCACCTATTCACACGTTCAGGTACTTTTCTATGTCCGTTCGAGAACGAACAATTATTTTAGAAGTGGAGAATGTGATGACCCGATAGATCATCTCGTATTTTGAAACCTTATTCTGCGATCCGAAGACTTAAAAATTATGTTTTAGCCTTCCTCGATTTGCGTGTGCAGTTCCGGCGTCTTTGCGGAAAGCTTTTATGTTAAAAACTGATAAAAATAAGAAATTTTGCCTAAAAACTCTATTTGAGTTCACTTTGGTCAACATTATGAATAAACGGACATGTTTTGACGATCCCGGTGGGTCCGTAGGGTGATTTTGGATTTGGGCGTATGCCTAGAATCGAAATCGGAAGTCCCTAGCCCGAAGCATCGGACTTTGTCAAAATTTGATATTTTAAGGCTAAATGAATTTGAAATGTTTGACCAAAGTTGAGTTTTTGGATAACGGGTCACTATTTTTATTCCGAAACCTGGTATAGGTCCAAAACCACATTTAACACTTGTCTATAAAATTTTGTGAGAAACGGAGTTGGTTTGACGTGATTCGAACGTCCGGTTGTGAAAATAAAAATTTCAAAGTTCTTGAAAATCTCATTTGATTTGGTGTTCAATTCGTATTTTTAGGTGTTACTTTGGTGTACTGATCGTGCGATCAAGTCGTGTGATATTTTTAGACTAGTGTGCACTTTTGCTTTGCAGCCCCGAGGACTCGGGTGAGTTTCGGACAGGCTACAGAGTGAATTTGGACTAGGTGAAATTTGCTGTGTAACTGATCTTCTTTCAGGCCTCCGATCTCGCATTTGTGAGATCAGGCATCGCATTTGCGACCTCTGAGGGGTTCACATTTGCAAGCTTCTCATCGCAAACGCGAAGAGAAGCTGGGCCACACAGGTTTCACATTTGTGAATTGGGTCTGGGGAAGGCATTCTTCGCAGTTTTGACGATTGTTTCGCATTTGCGAATCCTTATTCGCATTTGGGAAGACAGCAAGGTGTGAAGGGTTTCGCAATTGCGATAGGTTTTTCGCATTTGCGACATCAGCAGCTGAAGAAATAAGACTTAAACGAGATTTTTGATTCATTCTTCAAATTTTCAAACATAGAAACACAAGAGGCGATTTTCCAAAGAACTTTTCTTCCCCAAATCATTAGTAAGTGATCTTAAACTATTTTTTTTCAATCTTCCACTACTTTTTCCTAAGATTCAACCTAAAATCTAAAGTTTTCATGGTGGAATTGGGGGGTTTTGGGTTGAAACTAGGGATTTGAAAAATTGGGAATTCAGACCTCAAATTGAGGTTGGATTCCAAAAACAATTATATAACCGGGCTCGGGGGTGAATGGGTAATAGGTTTTTTGTCCGAATTTCGGGTTTGGACCAAGCAAACGGGGTGTTGACTTTTAAAAAAATTGCCTAAACTGAATTCTTTACAATCGTAGGTAGTTCCTAAGGCTTTATTTGAATTATTTAGTTGGTAATTTGCTAGATTTTATTTGTTCGGAGGCTTGTTTGAAGGGAAAATTCGTGGTTGAGCTTTGAGTTTGGTCGTTGGAGCGAGGTAAGTGTCGTTGTTAATTTTTACTTGAGGGATTAGGACTTATTTGCTACGTGTTTAGATGTTGGGTACCACGTATAGGTGAGGTGACGAGCACCTATGCGTTATTGTCGGATTATAGCATGCGGGTGGGTCTTATTCTTGTAATTGTTGCTTCCTTTGATCATATTATACATGGTTAGACTAGTTAATTGTGATGTTGGTCCTTCTTATCATATTTATGGACTTTGGTATTGATTGAGTGTTGATTCAAGTTAAGATTGGTATTATGGAACCAAATGTTAAAATAAGACATGTTCATGTTGTTTCCATCTCCCTGTTGTTATTGCTTATTGTTTTGGTGAGGGAGAGTATTAATGCACAAGGGTGATGTCGTGCCATTTCTACTGACTTTATGTGAGGTCGAGAGTGTTAATGCACGAAGAGTGATGTCATACCATGTTGTGATTGTAATGCACGAAGGGTGATGTCGTGTCGTTTCTATTTATTTCATGGTGAGGATGACAGTAAAATCACGAAGGGTGATGTAGTGCACTTTTCCTTTACTTTATTCATTGGTTCTTATTGGTTCATAGTATATTTACTGTTCAACTTATCTTTCTGTTGTAGTTCTTTATCTTGCATTTCCCCTCAGCATGTCTCCCCTTCCCGATAATACTTGTTAGTTCTTTACTGTTATTTGTATATACACTGCTTAATTGTACAAGTTTGATTGTGGGTGTCTTGTCTTAACCTTGTGACTACTTCGTCGAGGTTAGGCTCGACACTTACCAGTACATGGGGTCGGTTGTACTGATACTGCACTCTACACTTCCTGTGCAGATCTTGGTGTTGGCCCCAGTTGAGTGAGAGGCATAGCAGCTCGGATTGGACCACCGGAGACTCAAGGTAGATCTGTCGGCGTTCATAGACCTTGAAGTCCCCGTCTATATTTTCTGTTTCATTGTTGCTTTCATTCAAACAGTTGTACTTCTTTTAGACTTTTACTTGTAGTAAATTCTAGAATGTTCGTGAATTATGACACCTAATCCGGGTAGTGATAAATGATGGATTTTTAGATTCTGCACTCTTAATAGATTATTTGTTGTTAATTATTGAATAGTATTATAATTGTTTTGATAATACTCTAACGTGGCTTTCCTAGCAAGTGGAATGTTATGCGCAATTACAGTCCCGATGGTGAAAATTTTGGGTCATGAAAAATTGGTATCAAAGCACTAGATTGCCTAGGTCTCACAATTCATGAGCAAGCTTAGTAGGGTCTGGGGGATCGGTACGGAGACGTCTATACTTATCTTCCAGAGGCTATGAAGTTTAGGAACAAACTTCACTTTTATTCTTCTCTGTCGTGCGAATTTGTTTTCTTGATACTGATTAGACTCTTTTACTCTTATTCTCTTGCAGATGGCGAGAACAGGTACCGCTTCTTCAGCTGAGCAGCAGCCAGAGCCTCTAGTGGCAGCTCCTACGAGGGGCAGGCCGTGCCAGAGGCCGAGGTAGGGGCAGGGCTCAGCCTAGAGCCACAGCAGCAGCCCTAGTAGTGGAGCCTCAGGTTGAGTTTGAGGAGGAGGCTCCAGCCCAGACTCTTCTTGCTGGTCCATCTCAGGTTCCGGAGGGGTTCATTGCCACCCCCATGCTTTAGGATTCTTTGGTCCATTTGGTGGGCCTTACGGAGAGTGTGGCCTAGACTGGCGTATTTCCCATGGCACCAGCCATCTCTCAGGCTGGAGGAGGAGCACAGACTCCTGATACTCACACTCCCGAGTAGATGGCTCCCTAGTATCGGAGTCTAGCAGCTCGACCAGTAAGAGCAGTTCAGCCGGTTATTACGGCACAGGCCGGTGAGGGGCCAACTATGTCTTCTGAGGCCTTTTGGAGATTGGACAAGTTCACCAAGATCTTAAATGTTCACTTCAATGATGCTACCTTAGAGGATCCCCAGGAGTATCTTGACAGCTGTCATGAGGTTCTTCGGAATATGGGTATAGTGGAGACCAATGGGGTCGAGTTTGCTGTATTTCAGATGACTAGTTCCGCCAAGAAATGTTGGAGAGATTATTTATTGACCAGACTAGCAGGGTCGCCTGCTCTTACTTGGGACCAGTTCTCTCAGCTCTTTTTGGATAAGTTTCTCCCTATCACATTGAGAGAGGAGCATCGCCGTCAGTTTGAGCATCTTCAGCAGGGCAGTATGGTCGTTACTATGAGACCCATTTTATTGATTAGGCTCGTCATGCTCTTCTTTTACTCCTACCGAGATAGAGAGGGTGAGGAGGTTTATTGGAGGACTTGTTCAGCCTATCAAGCTACACATGGATAAAGAGGCTTGGAGTGAGATTACTTTTCAGGAGGCTACCGATGTCACCAGGCGAGTTGAGATGGTTCTTGCTCAGGGAGGTAAGGGGTCTGATAAGAGATCTCGTTATTCTGGTGGGTTCAGCGGTGCCTCATCTGGAGGTAGGGGTACTTCTGGTAGGGGCCATCCTCCCACACCATTTCATTCAGCACTCAAAGAATCCCTCAGTGATCCAGGTGGTTGTGCCCCTCATATGCCTTATTCTGATCAACTAGCCTACGGTTCATCACTAGCTTCTATCGGTGCACCTCCGCTCTAGAGTTTTCAGGGTGGTTAGTCATGTCGATAGGGTCAGTCTCACGGCCAGCAATAACAGCAGCCGACGTCGTGTGATACTTTTGGTTACCCGAGGCACATTGCTAGATTTTGCCCTCGTGCATCGAGCAGTTCACAGCATTAGGGTTCTCGTGCTATGGTCCCGGCACCGGGTGTGGCACTGCCTGCTCAGCCAGCTAGAGGTAGGGGTCAAGCAGCTAGAGGTGGTGGTCCGACCATTAAAGGTTGAGGTCGGACCGCCATCCAGGGGCCGTCCTAGAGATGTAGTTTAGAGTGGTGGGGCGCAGCCCCGATGTTATTCTTTTCTAGCCAGCCCTGAGGCTGAATCATCTGACACTGTTATCACAGGTGCTGTTTCAGTTTGCAGTAGAGATGCTTCAGTTCTATTTGATCTGGGATCCACTTACTCCTATGTGTCATTTTATTTTGCTTCATAATTGGTTGTGCCCCGTGATTCTTTGAGTGCCCATGATATGTGTCCACGCCTGTTGTTACGCCCCACAATATTATGTTGATATTACATCCTGCAGTTTTAAATTACGATGATGTTGCACCCTGTTGTATTGTATGTTGAATTTCTCGTAAGATAATTGGCATCCGTCCAAGGAAAAGATTATTTGGAGATTATTAGGATTATGTTATTTCAAAAAAGTGATGAGTAAATTCGTGAAGGATAAAGGGGGAGAAAGTCAAAGAACATGAATTTTCGTCCAAGTTTGGCATGTTGGGATAAAATACGGCCCGAGCTAAAATACTCGGTATTTATGGACTAGTGCCATACATAGTACCACATGACCATGATAGTAAGGTGTGTGGAAAGTGAGAAGTATTTTAAGTAAGTCGGAATAATTCTTATTTATATGGGTAATTGATTAATTATTGGGTAGTGGGACATTACCTAGTTAATTAATAATTAGTGGGAGTTAATTGAAAAATTTGGATAAATACCAAAGCAAGAACGTGGAAGCCAGCCACTTTTTAACCAAATGACTTATAATCATTTTGTTTAAGTGGAAAAATACTACAACACACTTCATTTTATATCTTGCATACAACACATCTCACTCTAATTTATTTTGAATGCAAAACAATGTTACATTTTGAACATGAACTTTGCACATTAGTAACAGGGATCTTTAAAAATTCCTACAAAAGGAATGCTATAGCAGAATGCTGAAATCCTATGAGTTTCAATGATTCCAATAAGAGTTATCTACCTATTAGCAGCGTATGATTTTGCAGTTCTAAAAGAAGTACGTGTAACCTTTTTCAAGCACATCATGCGGATCTTTTTTCTACTCCGGGTATGTTAAAGCTATCCCTTCTTTCTTTTTGGCATGATCCAAATAATACAGATGGAACGAGCAAAATACGCAACTTTCATGAATGACTCTATTCATAAAAATACTAAGGGTGTCTATATTCTTGATTCCTCATGTGAATTATTATTATATCTTCTGTTCATGGGTCTCAGAAAAATACGTATTTGATAAAGTTTATCTGAAAGTCATATTGATTTTTATGGCGTTCCGAGAAAATCTTATTAATATATTTCTTATGCATTTCATGCATTTATACACGTACATTGACCCATGACCAGATGGCATTATATACGCGTATATATGTATATTATTTATATGGGATATGATGAAAAGGTTACGGCGTTATCTACGCACCACAACCTGATTAGCTGGTATACGTTGATGGTTTTGCCCACAGTGGACGAGATGATATGATGGGATTCCCTCAGAGGCCTGATGATGTTATGAAACATGCACCTATGCACGACATGACATTCACACACATATGCATGACACTATAATTATTTCATGATTTACAGAGTAATCCAGACTTCCAGGTTGAGTTATTTACTCTATATTTCATCCATGTCTGTTATGTACTTATTTATATGCCTTAAATACTCAGTACATTATTCGTATTGACGTTTTTTTTTTGGGGACGCTACATTTCATGCCTGCAGGTCCCGATAGACAGGTCGAGAGCCCTCCAAGTAGGTTATTAGCTCAGCGAGAGATGTTGGTGCGCTTCATTTGCTCCGGAGTTGCTTCTTTGGTCAGTATGATTAGTACATGTATTCATTGGTATGGAGGGACCCTCTCCCGACCTTTATGATATTATATATTCTTAGAGGCTTGTAGACAGATGTCATGTATACGGATACTTGTATGGCATTGTCGGCCTATGTTTCGAGTATATAAAGAATCATGTCGGGCTTATAGGCCCGTACTTCATATGTATAAGTTTGTATTCCCTTATGCTTTACTCCGGTTCATTTACCTATGATAGAATGATATGAAAGATATGTTACATTGGTACTCGGTTGAGTAAGGTACCGGGTGCCCGTCGCGGCCCATTGGTTTGGGTCATGACAAAAGTGGTATCAGAGCCAGGTTCTATCCTAGGGAGTCTACAACCAATGTATAGTAGAGTCTTGTTTATGGGTATGTCGTGCACCACACTTATAAGTAGGAGGCTACAGGGCATTTAGGATTGTCACTATTTCTTCTTACTCTAGATCGTGCGGTAGAGCTCTGTTGTAAGAACTAAATTTTCAAAACTATATCTTATTCGTAATACGATGATGCCTACATTTAGAAAGATGGTTGGTAAGGGATTGAACAGAGTTATTAAAGCGCTGAGTTAGAAGAACTCGGTGAGCTTCTGGAAAAGGAGCCTTAAGGAAAGAATATCTACCCACCTTCATGGTGAAAAACAATGAGAGATTCAGAAGATAAATACAAGTTCCAACAAGTAAAGGAAACAAGGTGAAAGAGGGTACGAGGTATCCAGCTAATGGAGATCATCCTTAATTACCATTCAAGAAGAGAGATATAAGCATTTGGAGTTACCTTCAACAGTAACAGAGGTATGTACAATTGGCCACGTCGATCTAAGTTATGCATTATGGAAGCTAACAAATATGGTTTAAGAGAAGGACATAACATCAAGATTCGGCTAGGTTTAGAATGACCCAAAATGGTGGATGAGCTGTTTGTGTTAGTTAACATTGCCGAAGGATATTGCAAATGTGCTAAAAAATCTCCCTGTGAGACACCCAAATGGTGCACTCTAAAATAGTACAGCTAGATATGAGTACTACAAAGATAGGAACTGGAAACCTTGAAGGGATAAATATTACCTTAATCTGGCTCCCGTTCCTAGTAGAAAGAGAATGTTAGGCAGCCCGAAGAGCCAATAGATGGAGCAAGGGGAGGTAAAAGCGAAAGAATGTCTTGTTAAAGTTTTCATAATGAAGTGATAGATAGAAATATTAGCAGGGAAGTACGAAGAGGGATAATGAAGCAGTATGAGTGATATGTATGGATGGCAACGATAGAGTGTTACAGAATTATAGTCAAATGAAGAAAGAGATGAGAGGTGATGGGCCTTAAGACAACAAAAATGTATAGGCCATACAGTCACGTCCTCATTTCGAGAAATAAGTTTGCAACTGTAAAGTGATTAACAAAAGGAAAAGTTACACCAAGAGTAATAGAAATCAATACGGACTGATGAACAAGATAAACTAAACATGAATTAGGAACTGAGTGATTTGATAATAGTCAGCATCATGAGAATTCTAGATTGTATTCCAAAATGTAATAGAATGGACAACAGAAGAATATCCATGATGAATTCAGAGAATGTTCATTTAGGAAAATGCTTCCCTAAAGAAAGCAATGTGAGCAAAGATAAGCTTAAAGGACTATATGTGCCAGTTACACTAAGTGCCATCATTGCGAGTAAGGAATTTTGTTATCCTTGGTAAAGAAGGATTACCGCAAAGCGAGTAAGGGTCATTGATGATGCTAAGAGATGCCAAAGATGGAGAGGAAGAACATCTATAGGCAGGTCGTCGTAACTCCAAGTCTTAGTACCCCCTAAAGGGGGAATATGGAATGATAAAAGAAGAATGCGACAAAAATGAGAAAGGGATGATATTGCACTTATCCAAATGTTACAAATATGTTATGATTCCAGAACGTTGTGTAAGCACGATGTCAGAAAAAGGAAGTAAGGATTCCTGCCCGGGATGTTATTGATAGATAAGGAGCCAGTACATGAGGTAAGTTAAGACAAGTAAATAACCTAAGAAAGATTACGTGGATTTTGGATATGAGAATGGGCCGAAAAGTAGTTCGTAGTTGAATCAGGAAGAGCCTAGTTAAGGCTAGATAAGAGGATACAGACAAATCAGCAGATCGTACGAGATAAACATAGTGAACCCCCAAATAGTGAATTCAGTCTCACAGTTATGATATTGTAATCGTTGAGAAATATTCAGATAGCAATGGGGTAGTTAAAGGTACCATATGAGTGTTACGGGAATAAAAGAGAGTAACAATGGGAAGTCAGTCAAAATATTAGTTCAGAAGAAAACCTACAAGCACAAAAGTAACTAGGGATAATTAGAGGCGAGGAAGAACATCAACAATTTCGTCAATCATACAATGTGATAAGCTCGCAGCTTTACAAGAGTCAGAGGATCCTCCCTAAGTACTACAATAAAATACTAGCTGAGGAAATGAGGAAGACGGCTTCAACCTAAGCACAGTGACCTAAAGAGGAAATGGTCATGTAATAACAGTCTCAATACAAAATTGTATGCACTCCAAAATAAAGTGGCATGTACTATAGCTAATGAGCGGGGAGTAAAACCAAAAGCAATATTCGAGACCATATGAGTTGTACAAAAATTTCGGCAAGTGTAGGAACTAAGATAAGTTAAGTATGGACGCAACAAGAGGACAGAAAAACTAGGAAAAGTAATAGCTTACGTTGAAAGAAAGCTAAGATGGAACGAAAGAAATTATTCGATCAATGATCCAGAGCGGGTTACGTTATCACCGCACTTAATGGTTCGGAGTTTTATATATGCAGCATATACAACCGTAGAAGATTCTGGTATACATTAAAATAAAGAATTGATTCCAAGTCTTATACGAGAGATTAAATTGTTAAAGGATTGCATCATGCATATTCCTCAGTGCCCATGAAAGGCTAAATACAATAGCTAATACCATGAACCACAGATCGGAAGATAACTTAAGCCGACGTAAAGATTAATCAGAGAGAAGAGGAAACTAAAGAGTTACGTCAACAAAGTAAATCGGGAGTCTGATTATTCGACACAGAAAATTATAGAAATCGTGATTGAGAACATTACAGGATCACTCTTAATATCAGAGGTACCAAAGGGATAGTGTAATAACCATATTCTATAACGGCTCTATGATAAAGCCGGTTAGAAAAATACCAGCCTCATAAGAATTCAGTATGGAGCTCATATCTGATTGTATAGGCACTAGACGTGCAAGTATTATGATAGAGCTTCAAGTTATGGACGTGAATTATACCTATGTGAAAGGGAGGTCAAGAAAGAGATAAAATATACGATGCGAGATTATAGTCCATGCTTTGGATAGAAGGCTAGAAGCGCTAGGATTCAATATCCAGGAATAATTGCAGCACGTCAGTGGAATACCTTCCAGCCTATGGTTTCTAAGTACTGAAAGATCTAATTAGAGAGTAAACGAAGAGTTAGAGACGATGCAATGTCTCACTTGATATTCCAGAAAATCATAAGGGAATCGATCGCAAGCTAAAGTATGATAGAATAAAAAGGTTTAAGAAAAACAAGAATAAGGATACGAAGAAGGTAAGTGAGAAGGTGACAGAAGTGGTATGGATAAGTCCTAGGGATTAAGACGTGAAAACAAAGGAGTTGATGGTTCCTCTAAGTTATAAAAAGCTCAATATAGCCTAAATAAACTCAAATGAGTCTAAGACTAGTAGCATTTAAAGAGATGGGATGGAGCCCTGGTAGCAGATTGAGGGTATAATTATGATAAATAAAGGATGACGTTTGGGTCTTCGCTTGAGTAATGATTTGAAAAAAAAAGAGGAAGGGATTTTCACGAATTGTAAGGGACTAAAATACCCATATAAGGTGAGTCACATTAGGATGCTATAAATTACGGTTATGGAAGTATAGTATCACCCCTAGGTGGATCAGTCTAATTACTCCAGATATCCCCCGGTGAGGCGCGAGCTCTAGCGGCGGTGTTTAAAATATCAAGTTATTAGTGGTAGATGATGAATAAACATTAAGGTAAATCAAAAATAGATGGATAAAAGTTCAACAGTATGAGATGAGGTTAGACCATCAGTCTTAAGGATAAACAATGAGAGTAACCTATAGTTGGTTGCCGACCGCAGTAACAATAAATCAAAGTGAGAATTATGGTATAGTCTGCCCTATGTAGATGCAGTAAAGTCATACGAATGGATAACCAGGTCTATGAAATAAGATATAGCCATATTCGCAAGCTTTACAAAGTACTGAGCGAATAACTTCAGTACACCTATAGATGCCCATAGAGGCATCTTATTAAGCCTTGTATATGCTTACGATGTAAGGCCTAGAGATTGGCTAAAAGCTGGAGGAAAAAGGAGAGAAGAGTCACATAGGCACACTTACAAGGTCATTAATGTAGAGGCTGCATGATAGGAGGTAGCAGCAATTACGAGATTGGAAGGAATTTGATCACAAGTCATGGCATGGGAAAGAGGCCTAAATGGAAAGGAGAATATTAAAGTATTCGCAAGAGCTATGGGTTATGAGAATGATAAGTGCATCAGCTAACATTCGAGGAAGAATGTTCCAAAAGGGGGAATGATGTTAAGCCCACAATATTACGTCCTGCAGTATTAAATTACGACGATGTTGCACCCTCTAGTATTGTACGTTGAATTTGTCGTAAGATAATTCGCATCCGTCCCAGGAAAAGATTATTTGCAGATTATAAGGATTATGCTATTTCAAACAAGTGATGAGTAAATTCGTGAAGGTTAGAGGGGAAGTAAGTCAAAGAAAATGAATTTTCGTCCAAGCTTGGCATGTTGGGATAAAATACGGCCCCAGCTAAAATACTCAGTATTTATGGACTAGTGCCATACAAGGTACCACATGACCATGACAGTAAGGTGTGTGGAAAGTGAGTAGTATTTTAAGTAAGTCAGAATAATTCTTAATTATGTGTGTAATTCGTTAAATATTGAGTAGTGGGACATTACCTAGTTAATTAATAATTAGTGGGGAGTTAACTAAAAACATTAGATAAATACCAAAGCAAGAACGTGGCAGCCAGCCACTTTTTAACCAAATGACTCATAGTCATTTTGGTTAAGTGGAAAAATACTACAACACATCTCATTTTATATCTTGCATACAAGATACCTCACTCTAAATTTTTTTTGAATACAAAACAGTGTTACATTTCGAACATGAACTTTGCACATTAGTAACAGGGATCTTTACAAATTCCTACAAAAGGAATGCTATAGAAGAATGATGAATTCCTACGAGTTTCAACGATACCAATAAGAATTATTTACCTATTAGTAGCGTAATATTTTGCGGTTCTAAATGAGTACGGTAACACCTTTTTCAAGCACATCGGATTTTTTTCTACTCCGGGTATGTTAAGGCTATCCTTTTTTTCTTTTTGGCATGATCCAAATAATACAGATAAAACGAGAAAAATACACAACTTTCATAAATGACTCTGTTCATAGAAATACTAGGGGTGTCTATATTCTTGATTCCCCATGTGAATTATTATTATATCTTCTGTTCATGGGTCTCAAAAAAATATGTATTTGATAAAGTTTATCCGAAAGGCATATTGATTTTTATGGCATTCCGAGAAAATCTTATTAACGTATTTCTTATGCATTTCATGCATTTATTCATGTACATTGACCCATGACCAGATGGAGTTATATACGTGTATATATGTATATTGTATTTATATGGGATATGGGAAAAAGGTTACAGCGTTATAAACGCACCACCACCTGATCACCTGGTATACGTTGATAATTTTGCCTATAGTGGCCGAGATGGTATGATGGGATACCCTCAGAGGCCTGATGATGTTATGAAACATGTACCTATGCACGACAGGACATTCATACGCATATGCATGACACTATAATTATTTCATGATTTACAGAGTAATCCAGACTTCCAGGTTGAGTCATTTACTCTATATTTCTTCCATGTCTGTTATGTACTTATATACCTTACATACTTGGTACATTATTCGTATTGATGTCTTTTTTGCCTGGGGACACTGGATTTTATGCCTGCATGTCCCAATAGAAAGGTCGAGAGCCCTCCAAGTAGGCTATCAGCTCAGCGGAAGATGTTGGTGTGCTCTATTTGCTCCGAAGTTGCTTCTTTGGTCAGTATGATTAGTATATGTATTGAATGGTATGGCGAGACCCTGTCCCGACCTTTATGATATTATATATTCTTAGAGGCTTGTAGACAGATGTCATGTATACGGATACTTGTATAGCCTTGTCGGCCTATGTTTCGAGTATATAAAGAATCATGCCGGCCTTATAGGCCCGTACTTCATATGTATAAGTTTATATTCCCTCATGCTTTACTCCAGTTCATTTACCTATGATAGAATGATATGAAAGATATGTTACATTGGTACTCGGTTGAGTAAGGTACCGGGTGTCCGTCGCGGTCCATCGATTTAGGTCGTGACACTTGGGGGATGACATTGTTGTAGATCATGTTTATCGTTCGTATGTGGTCGATATTGGGATACTTGAGACTAGTGTAGATATTTTACTCCTTGATATGGTTGATTTTGATATTATATTGGGTATGGAATGGCTGTCACCTTATCACGATATATTGGATTTTCACGCCAAGACGGTGACCTTAGCCTTACCGGGGTTGCCTCGGTTAGAGTGGAGAGGGCTCCTAGCTATTCTACCAGTATGGTTATCTCTTATATGAAGTCTCGGTGTATGGTCGAGAAGGGGTATCTAGATTATTTAGTTTATGTTTGTGATTCTAGTAAAGAGGCTCCTTCTATGGATTCCATGCTCGTGGTTCGTAAGTTTTCAGAGGTATTTCTTGTAGACCTACTGGGTATTTCCTGTAGACCTGCATAGATTTTGCTGCCGGCACTCATCCCATTTCTATTCCGCCATACCGTATGGCCCCGGAAGAGTTGAAGGAATTGAAGGAACAGTTGCAGGATTTGCTTGATAAGGGCTTCATTAGACCTAGTGTCTCGCCCTGGGGTGCACCTGTGTTGTTTAAGAAGAAGAAGGATGGATCCATAAGGATGTGCATTGATTATTGGCAGTTGAACAAAGTCACCATCAAGAACAAGTATCCATTGCCAAGGAATAATGACTTATATGATTAGCTTCAGGGTGCCAAGGAGTTTTCAAAGATTGATTTGAGATCTGGCTACCATCAGTTGAGGATTAGGGCATCTAATGTCCCTAAAACAACTTTTCGGACTGGGTACAGGCATTATGAGTTTCTGGTGATGTCCTTTGGTTTGACAAACGCCCTAGCAGCATTCATGGATCTGATGAACCGAGTGTTCAAGTAATATTTGGACTCTTTTGTGATCGTGTTTATTGACGATATCTTGATCTACTCCCGCAGTCGAGAGGAGCATGAGCATCACCTTAGGATTGTTCTTTAGACTTTGAGAGACAACCAGTTGTATGCTAAATTTTAGAAGAGCGAGTTTTGGTTAGATTTGGTCGCTTTCTTAGGCCTCGTTGTATCAGCATAGGGCATTCAAGTAGATCCTAAGAAGATTGAGGCAGTTCAGAACTAGACTAGACCCACTTCAGCTACGGAGATCATGAGTTTCTTGGGTTTGGCGAGCTATTACCGTCGATTTGTGGTGGGGTTTTCATCTATAGCAGCCCCGTTGACCAGGTTGACCCAACAGGGTGCCCCAATCAGATGGTCATATGAGTGTAAGGTGAGCTTTCAAAAGCTAAAGACATCTTTGACTACATCGTCAGTGTTGGTGTTGCCCACATATTCAGGGTCTTATACGGTCTATTGTGATACGTCCCGTGTTGGGCTCCATATGGTATTGATGCAGGACGGAAGGGTGATTGCATATGTGTCACGACAGTTGAAGGTTCATAAGAAGAATTACCTTGTCCATGACTTAGAATTGGCAACTATTGTTCATGCGCTGAAGATTTAGAAGCACTATCTTTATAGCGTGTCGTGTAAGGTTCTCACTGATCATCGGAGCCTTCAGTATTTGTTCAAGCAAAAGGATCTCAATTTGAGGTAGAGGAGGTGGTTGGAGCTATTGAAAGACTAATATCACCATCTTATATCATCCCGGGAAGATCAATGTGGTGGCCGACACATTGAGTAGGAATGCAGTGAGTGTGGGCAGCCTTCTGTTCATTCCAGTCGATGAGAGGCCGCTAGCATCAGATGTTCAGACTTTGGCCAACCAGTTTGTGAGGTTGGATATTTCAGAGCCCAGCCGTGTTCTACCTTGCACAGTCGTTCAGCCTTCCTTGTTTGAGCGTATTAGAGATCGGCAGTATGACGACCCTAATTTATTTGTCCTTGGGGACATAGTGCGGCACAGTGGTGCCAAGTAGGTTACTGTTGGAGATGACAGATCCTTGAGGATGCAGGCTCGTGTTTGTGTGCCTAATGGTTATGGACTTCATGAGTTGATTCTTGAGAAGGCCCATAGTTCCCGGTATTCTATTCATCCGGGCGTCGCCAAGATGTATCAGGACTTGTGGCAACATTATTGGTGGAGGAGGATGAAGAAGGATATATTTGCCTATGTAGATCGATGTCTAAATTTTCAGAGAGTAAAGTATGAGCATTAGAAACCCGGTGGTTTGCTGCAGAAGATAGAGGTTCCTGAGTAGAACTGGGTGTGTATCACTATGTATTTCCTTATTGGGCTCCCACGGACTCAGAGGATGTCTGATGCTGTTTGGGTCATTGTGGACAGGCTGACTAAGTCAGCGTATTTCATTCTTGTAGCAGTTACCTATTCTTCATAGCGGTTGGCCGATATTTACATCCACGAGATCGTCCATCATCATAATGTGCATATATCTATCATTTCTATCAAGGTACGCAGTTCACCTCGCACTTCTAGAGGGCAGTACAGCGTGAGTTGGGCACGCGGGTTGAGTTAAGCACAACGTTTCATCCTCAGACGGATGGACAGTCCGAGCGCACTATTTAAATCTTGGAGGATATGATCCGCGCATGTGTCATAGACTTCGGAGGATTGTGGGATCAGTTCTTGCCTGTTGTATATTTTGCCTACAACAACAGCTGCTAGTCAAGCATTCAGATGGCTCCCTATGAGGCATTATACGGTTGGCGATGCCGATCTCCAGTTGGGTGGTTTGAGCCGGGGGAGGCTCAGTTGTTAGGTACAGATCTAATATAGGATGCCTTGGATAAGGTCAAGATTATTCAGGATGGACTTCGCACAGCACAGTCTAGGCAGAAGTGTTACGCTGATCGTAGAGTTCGTGATGTTGAATTTATGGTTGGTGAGAGAGTGTTGTTTAGGGTATCACCCATGAAGGGTGTCATGAGGTTTGTAAAGAAGGGCAAGCTAAGACCTAGGTACATCGGACCTTTTGATATTATCGAGAGAGTGGGAGAGGTGGCTTATAGACTTGTGTTGCCTCTGGGTTATCGGCAATTCATCTGATGTTCTATAAGTCCATGCTCCGGAAGTATCACGGTGATTCGTCCCATGTGTTAGATTTCAACTCAGTCAAGTTGGACAACGATTTGACTTATGAGGAGGAGCCGGTTGCCTTTCTAGCCCGAAAGGTTCGTTAGTTGAGGTGGAAGAGTTATCCTTCAATCCAAGTGTAGTGCAGAGGTCATCCCATAGAGGCAGCTACTTGGGAGTTCGAGTCAGACATGCGGAATCGATATCCCCACCTATTCACCAGTTCAGGTACTTTTCTATATCCATTCGAGGACAAACGGTTGTTTTAGAGGTGGAGAATGTGATGGCCGATAGGTCATCTCGTGTTTTGAAACCTAATTCTGTGATCTGAAGCCTTAAAAATTATGTTCTAGCCTTCCTCGATTTGCATGCGTAGTCCGGAGTCTTTTCAGAAAGCTTTTTATGCTAAAAACTAATAAAAATAAGAAATTTTACCTAAAAAGTCTATTTGAGTTAACTTCGATCAACATTTTGAATAAACGGACCTGGATTCATATTTTGATGATCCTAGTGATTCCGTTTGGTGATTTGGGACTTGGGAATATGTCCGGAATCAAAATCAGAAGTCCCTAGCCCGAGATATCGGACTTTGTCAAAATTTGACAGTTAAAGGCTAAATGAATTAAAAATGTTTGATGAAAGTTGACTTTTTGGATAACGGGTCCTTATTTTGGTTCCGGAACTCGGTATAGGTCAAAAACCACATTTATGACTTGTCTATGAAATTTGGTGAGAAATAGAGTTGGTTTGACGTGATTCAGATATCTGTTGAAAATATAAAAAAATTTTAAAGCTTTCTTGAAAATCTCATATGATTTTGTGTTCAATTCGTAGTTTTAGATGTTATTTTGATGTTTTGATTGCACGAGAAAGTTTGTATGATGTTTATAGACTAGTGTGCACATTTAGTTTAGATCCTTGAGGGCATCGATGAGTTTCAGATAGGCTACTAGGTGAAATTGCAGGTGTAACTAATCTTGTTGCAGGCCTCTGATCTCGCATTTGCGAGATCAAGCATCGCATTTGCAACCTCTGAGGGGTTCGCATTTGCGAGCTTCTCATTTGTAGTCGGGCCACACAGGTTTTGCATTTGCTATATATCCTTCGCATTTGCGAATTGGGTCTGGAGAAGGCATTCTTTGCATTGGGAGTCCGAGTCGGACATGCGGAGTCGATATCACCACCTATTCACCAGTCCAGGTACTTTTCTATGTCCGTTCGAGGACGAACAGTTGTTTTAGAGCTGGAGAATGTGATGGCCTAATAGGTCATCTCGTGTTTTGAAACCTAATTCTATGATCTGAAGCCCTAAAAATTATGTTCTAGCCTTCCTCGATTTTCATGCGCAGTCCGAAGTCTTTTCAGAAAGCTTTTATGCTCAAAACTGATTAAATATGAAATTTTGCCTAAAAACTGTACTTGAGTTGACTTCGTTCAACATTTGAATAAACGGACTTGGATTCATGTTTTGATGATCCTGGTGGTTTCGTACGGTGATTTGGGACTTGGGAATATGCCTGGAATCAAAATCGAAAGCCCCTAGTCCGAGATATCAGACTTTGTAATTTGGTGACAGAACACGGTATAGGTCCAAAACCACATTTATGACTTGTCTATGAAATTTGGTGAGAAACAGAGTTGGTTTGATGTGATTTGGATGTCTGGTTGAAAATAGAAAATAATTTCAAAGCTTTCTTGAAGATCTCATATGATTTTGTGTTCAATTCGTTGTTTTAGATGTTATTTTGGTGTTTTTATCGCACGAGAAAGCTCGTATGATGTTTATAGACTAGTGTGCACTTTTAGTTTAGATCCCTGAGGGCTTCTGTGAGTTTCGGATAGACTAGAGAGTGAGTTTCAACTAGGTAAATTCCAGGTGTAACTGATCTTATTGCAGGCCTCTGATCTCGCATTTGCGAGATCAAGCATCGCATTTGCAACCTCTGAGGAGTTCGCATTTGCGAGCTTCTCATTTGAAGCCGGGCTACACAGGTTTCGCATTTGCGATATATCCTTCCCTTTTTATGAATTGGGTCTGGGGAAGGCATTCTTCTCATTGGGAGTCCTAGTCGGACATGTCGAGTCGATATCACCACCTATTCACCCGTCCATGTACTTTTCTATGTCCGTTCGAGGACGAACGATTGTTTTAAAGGTGGAGAATGTGATGGCCCGATAGGTCACCTCGTGTTTTGAAACCTAATTCTGTGGTCTGAAGCATTAAACATTATGTTGTAGCCTTCCTCGATTTGCATGCGCAGTCCGGAGTCTTTTCAGAAAGCTTTTACGCTAAAAAATGATAAAAATAAGAAATTTTGCCTAAAAACTCTACTTGAGTTGAGTTCGGTCAACATTTTGAATAAACGGGCCTGGTTTCATGTTTTGATGATCCTGGTGGTTCCGTACGGTTATTTAGGACTTGGGAATATGCCCGGAATCGAAATCAAAAGTCCCTAGCCCGAGATATCGGACTTTGTCAAAATTTGACAGTTAACGGCTAAATGAACTGAAAATGTTTGACCAAAGTAGACTTTTTTGATACGGGTCCTTATTTTTGTTTTGGAACACGGTATAGGTCGAAAACCACATTTATGACTTGGCTATGAAATTTGGTGAGAAACTAAGTTGGTTTGACGTGATTCGGATGTCTGGTTGAAAATAAAAATAAATTTCAAAGCTTTCTTGAAAACCTCATATGATTTTGTGTTCAATTCGTAGTTTTAGATGTTATTTTGGTGCTTTGATCGCACGAGAAAGTTCGTATGAAGTTTATAAACTAGTGTGCAATTTTAGTTTAGATCTCTGAGGGCTTCATTGAGTTTCGAATAGGCTACAGAGTGAATTTGGACTAGGTGAAATTTCAAGTGTGACAGATCTTGTTGCAGGCCTCTGATCTCGCATTTGCGAGATCAATCATTGCATTTTCAACCTCTGAGGAGTTCGCATTTGCGAGCTTCTCACTTGAAGCCGGGCCACACAGGTTTCACATTTGCGATATATCCTTCGCATTTGCGAATTGGGTCTGGGGAAGGCATTCTTCTCATTGGGAGTCCTAGTCGGACATGCAGAGTCGATATCGCCACCTATTCACCAGTCCAGGTACTTTTCTATGTCCGTTCGAGGACGAACGATTGTTTTAGAGGTGGAGATGTGATGGCCTGATAGGTCATCTCGTGTTTTGAAACCTAATTCTATGATCTGAAGCCTTCAAAATTATATTCTAGCCTTCCTCGATTTTCATGCGTAGTCCGGAGTCTTTTCAGAAAGCTTTTACGCTAAAAACTGATAAAAATAAGAAATTTTGCCTAAAAACTCTACTTGAGTTGACTTCGGTCAATATTTTGAATAAACGGACCAAAATTCATGTTTTGATGATCCTGGTGGTTCCGTACGGTGATTTGGGACTTGGGAATATGCCCGGAATCGAAATCGAAAGTCCCTAGCCCGAGATATCGGACTTTGTCAAAATTTGACAGTAAAAGGCCAAATGAACTAAAAATGTTTGACCAAAGTTAACTTTTTGGATAACGGGTCCTTATTTTTGTTCCGGAACACGGTATAGGTCCAAAACCACATTTATGACTTGTCTATGAAATTTGGTGAGAAACAGAGTTGGTTTGACGTGATTCGGATGTCTGGTTGAAAATAGAAAAAAATTTCAAAGCTTTCTTGAAAATCTCATATGATTTGGTGTTCAATTCGTAGTTTTAGATGTTATTTTGGTGTTTTGATCGCACGAGAAAGTTCATATGATGTTTATAGACTAATATGCACTTTTAGTTTAGATCCCTGAGGACTAGAGAGTGAATTTGAACTAGGTGAAATTGCAGGTGTAACTGATCTTATTGCAGGCCTCTGATCTCGCATTTGCGAGATCAAGCATCACATTTGCAACCTCTGAGGAGTTCGCATTTGCGAGCTTCTCATTTGAAGCCGGGCCATACAGGTTTCGCATTTGCGATATATCCTTTGCATTTGTGAATTGGGTCTGGGGAAGGCATTCTTCTCATTGGGAGTCCTATTCGGACATGTTGAGTCGATATCACCACCTATTCACCCGTCCATGTACTTTTCTATGTCCGTTCGAGGACGAACGATTGTTTTAAAGGTGGAGAATGTGGTGGCCCGATAGGTCATCTCGTGTTTTGAAACCTAATTTTGTGGTCTGAAGCATTAAACATTATGTTGTAGCCTTCCTCGATTTTCATGCGCAGTCCGGAGTCTTTTCAGAAAGCTTTTATGCTAAAAATTGATAAAAATAAGAAAGTTTTCCTAAAAACTCTACTTGAGTTGACTTCGGTCAACATTTTGAATAAATGGACCTAAATTCATGTTTTGATGATCCTGGTGGTTCCGTACGGTGATTTGGCACTTGGTAATATGCCAGAATCGAAATCGAAAGTCCCTAGCACGAGATATCGGACTTTGTCAAAATTTGATAGTTAAAGGCTAAATGAATTGAAAATGTTTGACCAAAGTTGAGTTTTTGGATAACGGGTCCTTATTTTTGTTCCGGGACTCGGAATAGGTCCAAAACCACATTTATGACTTGTCTATTAAATTTGGTGAGAAACAGAGTTGATTTGACGTGATTCGGATGTCAGGTTGAAAATAGAAAAAAAAATCAATGCTTTTTTGAAAATCTCATTTCATTTTGTGTTCAATTCGTAGTTTTAGATGTTATTTTGGTGTTTTGATCACACGAGAAAGTTTTTATGATGTTTATAGACTAGTGTGCACTTTTAGTTTAGATCCATGAGGGCTTCGGTGAGTTTAGGATAGGCTATAGAGTGAATTTGGACTAGGTGAAATTGCAGGTGTAACTGATCTTGTTGCAGGCCTCTGATCTCGCATTTGCGAGATCAAGCATCACATTTTCAACCTCTGAGGGGTTCGCATTTGCGAGCTTCTCATTTGAAGTCGGGCCACACAGGTTTCACATTTGCGATATATCCTTCGCATTTGCGAATTGGGTCTGGGGAAGGCATTCTTCTCATTTAGAGTCCGAGTCGGACATGCGGAGTCGATATCCCCACTTATTCACCAGTTCAGGTACTTTTCTATGTCCGTTCGAGGACGAACGATTGTTTTAGAGGTGGAGAATGTGATGGCCTGATAGGTCATCTTGTGTTTTGAAACCTAATTCTGTGATCTGAAGCATTAAAAATTATGTTCTCGCCTTCCTCGATTTTCATGCGCACTCCGGAGTCTTTTTAGAAAGCTTTTTTGCTAAAAAACTGATAAATATAAGAAATTTTTCCTAAAAACTCTACTTGAGTTGACTTCGGTCAACATTTTGAATAAACTTACCTGGATTCATGTTTTGATGATCCTGGTGGTTCCGTACGGTGATTTGGGACTTGGTAATATGCCCAGAATCGAAATCGAAAGTCCCTAGCACGAGATATCGGACTTTGTCAAAATTTGACAGTTAAAGGCTAAATGAACTGAAAATGTTTGACCAAAGTTGAGTTTTTGGATAACGGGTCCTTGTTTTTGTTCCGGGAATCAGTATAGGTCCAAAACCATATTTATGACTTGTCTATGAAATTTGGTGAGAAACAGAGTTGATTTGACGTGATTCGGATGTCTGGTTGAAAATAGAAAAAAAATTCAAAGCTTTCTTGAAAATCTCATTTTATTTTGTGTTCAATTCGTAGTTTTAGATGTTATTTTGGTGTTTTGATCACACGAGAAAGTTTTTATGATGTTTATAGACTATTGTGCACTTTTAGTTTAGATCCATGACGGCTTCGGTGAGTTTCAGATAGGCTATAGAGTGAATTTGGACTAGGTGAAATTGCAGGTGTAACTGATCTTGTTGCAGGCCTCTGATCTCGCATTTGCGGGATCAAGCATCACATTTGCAACCTCTGAGGGGTTCGCATTTGCGAGCTTCTCATTTGAAGTCAGGCCACACAGGTTTCACATTCGAGGACGAACGATTGTTTTAGAGGTGGAGAATGTAATGCCTGATAGGTCATCTCGTGTTTTAAAACCTAATTCTGTGATCTGAAGGCTTAAAAATTATGTTCTCGCCTTCCTCGATTTTCATGCGCAGTCCGGAGTCTTTTCAGAAAGATTTTATGCTAAAAAACTGATAAATATAAGAAATTTTTCTTAAAAACTCTACTTGAGTTGACTTCGGTCAACATTTTGAATAAACGGACCTGGATTCAAGTTTTGATGATCCCTGTGGTTCCGTACGGTGATTTGAGACTTGGGACTATGCCCGGAATAAAAATCGAAAGTCCCTAGACCGAGATATCGGACTTTGTCAAGATTTGACAGTTGAAGGCTAAATAAATTAAAAATGTTTGACCAAAGTTGACTTTTTGGATAATGGGTCCTTATATTGGTTCCGGAACTCGGTATAGGTCCAAAACAACATTTATGACCTGTCTACAAAATTCGGTGAGAAACTAAGTTGGTTAGACGTGTTTTGATGTATGGTTGAAAATAGAAAAAAATTTCAAAGCTTTCTTGAAAATCTCATTTGATTTTGTGTTCAATTCGTAGTTTTAGATGTTATTTTGGTTTTTTGATCGCACGAGAAAGTTCGTATGATGTTTATAGACTAGTGTGCACTTTTAGTTTAGATCCCTGAGGGCTTCGGTGAGTTTTGGATAGGCTATAGGCTGAATTTGGACTAGGTATAGGTCCAAAACCACATTTATGACTTGTCTATGAAATTTGGTGAGAAACAGAGTTTGTTTGACGTGATTCGGATGTATGGTTGAAAATAGAAAAAAATTTCAAAGCTTTCTTGAAAATCTCATTTGATTTTGTGTTCAATTCGTAGTTTTAGATGTTATTTTGGTTTTTTGATCGCACGAGAAAGTTCGTATGATGTTTATAGACTAGTGTGCACTTTTAGTTTAGATCCCTGAGGGCTTCGGTGAGTTTTGGATAGGCTATAGGCTGAATTTGGACTAGGTATAGGTCCAAAACCACATTTATGACTTGTCTATGAAATTTGGTGAGAAACAGAGTTTGTTTGACGTGATTCGGATGTATGGTTGAAAATAGAAAAAAATTTCAAAGCTTTCTTGAAAATCTCATTTGATTTTGTGTTCAATTCGTAGTTTTAGATGTTATTTTGGTTTTTTGATCGCACGAGAAAGTTCGTATGATGTTTATAGACTAGTGTGCACTTTTAGTTTAGATCCCTGAGGGCTTCGGTGAGTTTTGGATAGGCTATAGGCTGAATTTGGACTAGGTATAGGTCCAAAACCACATTTATGACTTGTCTATGAAATTTGGTGAGAAACAGAGTTTGTTTGACGTGATTCGGATGTCTGGATGAAAATAGAAAAAAATTTCAAAGCTTTCTTGAAAATCTCATTTGATTTTGTGTTCAATTCGTAGTTTTAGATGTTATTTTGGTGTTTTGATCGCACGAGAGTAAATTTGAACTAATGTGAAATTGTAGGTGTAATTGATCTTGTTGCAGGACTCTGATCTGGCATTTGCGAGATCAATCAACGCATTTGCAACCTTTGATATAGCCTTCGCATTTGCGAATTGGGTCTGGGGGAAGGCATTCTTTTCATTGGGAGTCCTAGTCGGACATGCAGAGTCGATATCACCACCTATTCACCGGTCCAGGAACTTTTCTATGTCCGTTCGAGGACGAACAATTGTTTTAGAGGTGGAGATGTGATGGCCCGATAGGTCATCTCGTGTTTTGAAACCTAATTCTGTGATCAGAAGCCTTAAAAATTATGTTTTAGCCTTCCTCGATTTGCATGCGCAGTCCGGAGTCTTTTCAGAAAGCTTTTATGCTAAAAACTAATAAAAATTAGAAATTTTGCCTAAAAACTCTACTTCAGTTGACTTCGGTCAACATTTTGAATAAACGGACCCGGATTCATGTTTTGATGATCCTGGTGGTTCCGTACGATGATTTGGGACATGGGAATATGCCCTGAATCGAAATCGAAAGTCCCTAGCACGAGATATCGTACTTTCTCAAAATTTGACAGTTAAAGGCTAAATGAACTGAAAATGTTTGACCAAAGTTGAGTTTTTGGATAACGGGTCCTTATTTTTGTTCCGGAACTAGGTATAGGTTCAAAACCACATTTATGACTTGTCTATGTAATTTGGTGAGAAACAGAGTTTGTTTAACGTGATTCGGATGTCTGGATGAAAATAGAAAAAAATTTCAAAGCTTTCTTGAAAATCTCATTTGATTTTGTGTTTAATTCGTAGTTTTAGATGTTATTTTGGTGTTTTGATCGCACGAAAGTAAATTTGAACCTGGTGAAATTGTAGGTGTAATTGATCTTGTTGCAGGACTCTGATCTGCCATTTGCGAGATCAATCAACGCATTTGCAACCTCTGAGGAGTTCCCATTTGCGAGCTTCTCATTTGAAGACGGGCCACACAGGTTTCGCATTTGCGATATAGCCTTCGCATTTGCGAATTGGGTCTCGGGGAAGGCATTCTTCTCATTGGGAGTCCTAGTAGGACATGCAGAGTCGATATCACCACCTATTCACCGATCCAGGAACTTTTCTATGTCCGTTCGAGGACGAACAATTATTTTAGAGGTGGAGATGTGATGGCCCGATAGATCATCTCGTGTTTTGGAACCTAATTCTGTGATCTGAAGCCTTAAAAGTTATGTTTTAGCCTACCTCGATTTGCATGCGCAGTCCGGAGTCTTTTCAGAAAGCTTTTATGCTAAAAACTAATAAAAATAAGAAATTTTGCCTAAAAACTCTACTTGAATTGACTTCGGTCAACATTTTGAATAAACGGACCCGGATTCATGTTTTGATGATCCTGGTGGTTCCGTACGGTGATTTGGGACGTGGGAATATGCCCTGAATCGAAATCGAAAGTCCCTAGCACGAGATATCGGACTTTGTCAAAATTTGACAGTTAAAGGCTAAATGAACTGAAAATGTTTGACCAAAGTTGAGTTTTTGGATAACGGGTCCTTATTTTGGTTCCGGAACTAGGTATATGTCCAAAACCACATTTATGACTTGTCTATGAAATTTGGTGAGAAACAGAGTTGGTTTGACGTGATTCGGATGTCTGGTTGAAAATAGAAAAAAATTTCAAAGCTTTCTTTAAAATCTCATTTGATTTTGTGTTCAATTCGTAGTTTTAGATGTTATTTTGGTGTTTTGATCGCACGAGAGTAAAATTGAACTAGGTGAAATTGTAGGTGTAATTGATCTTGTTGCAGGACTCTGATCTGGCATTTGCGAGATCAAACAACGCATTTGCAACCTCTAAGGAGTTCGCATTTGCGAGCTTCTCATTTGAACACGGGCCACACAGGTTTCGCATTTGCGAATTGGGTATGGGGAAGGCATTCTTCTCATTGTGAGTCCTAGTCGGACACGCAGAGTCGATATCACCACCTATTCACCACTCCAGGTAGTTTTCTATGTCCGTTCGAGGACGAAGGATTATTTTAGAGGTGGAGAATGTGATGGCCTGATAGGTCATCTCGTGTTTTGAAACCTAATTCTGTGATCTAAAGCCTTAAAAATTATGTTCTTGCCTTCCTCGATTTGCATGCGCAGTCCAGAGTCTTTTCAGAAAGCTTTTGTGCTAAAAAAAGATAAAAATAAGAAATTTTTCCTAAAAACTCTACTTGAGTTGACTTCGGTCACCATTTTGAATAAACCGACGTGGATTCATGTTTTGATGATCCTGGTGGTTCCGTACGGTGATTTAGGACTTGGGAATATGCCCGGAATTAAAATCGAAAGTCCCTAGCACGATATATCAGACTTTGTCAAAATTTGACAGTTAAAGGCTAAATGAACTGAAAATGTTTGACCGAATTTGACTTTTTGGATAACGGGTCCTTATTTTTGTTCCGTAACTTGGTATAGGTCCAAAACTACATTTATGACTTGTCTAAGAAATTTGGTGAGAAAAAGAGTTGGTTTGACGTGATTCGGATGTCTGGTTGAAAATAGAAAGAAATTTCAACGCTTTCTTGAAAATCTCAATAGATTTTGTGTTCAATTCGTAGTTTTAGATATTATTTTGGTGTTTTGATCGCACGAGAAAGTTTTTATGATGTTTATAGACTAGTGTGCACTTTTAGTTTAGATTCCTGAGGGCTTCGGTGAGTTTTGGATAGGCTACAGATTGAATTTGGACTAGGTGAAATTGCAGGTGTAACTGATCTTGTTGCTGGCCACTGATCTTGCATTTGCGAGATCAAGCATCGCATTTTCAACCTCTGAGGGTTTCGCATTTGCGAGCTTGTCCTTATTATCGGGCCACACAAGTTTCACATTTGCGATATATCCTTCACATTTGCGATATATCCTTCGCATTTGCGAATTGGGTCTGGGGAAGGCATTCTTTGCATTGGGAGTCCGAGTCGGACATGCGTAGTTGATATCCCCACCTATTCACCAGTTCAGGTAGTTTTCTATGTCCGTTCGAGGACGAACGATTGTTTTAGAGGTGGAGAATGTGATGACCCGATAGGTCATCTCGTGTTTTGAAACCTAATTCTGTGATGTGAAGCCTTATAAATTATCTTCTAGCCTTCCTAGATTTTCATGCGCAGTCCGAAGTCTTTTCAGAAAGCTTTTATGCTAAAAATGTATAAAAATAAGAAGTTTTGCCTAAAAACTCTATTTGAGTTGACTTCGGTCAACATTTTGAATAAACGGACCTGGATTCATGTTATGATGATCCTTATGGTTCCGTACAGTGATTTGGGACTTGGGAATATGCCCGAAATCGAAATCAGAAGTCCCTAGCGCGAGATATCGGACTTTGTCAAGATTTGACAGCTGAAGGCTAAATAAATTGAAAATGTTTGACCAAAGTTGAATTTTTGGATAACGGGTCCTTATATTGGTTCCGGAACACGGTATAGGTCCAAAACCACATTTATGACTTGTTTACAAAATTTGGTGAGAAACTAAGTTGGTTTGACGTGATTCCGATGTCTGGTTGAAAATAGAAAAAAATTTCAAAGCTTTCTTGAAAATATCATTTGATTTTGTGTTCAATTCGTAATTTTAGATGTTATTTTGGTGTTTTGATCGCACGAGAAATTTATGTATGATGTTGATAGACTAGTGTGCACTTTTAGTTTATATCCCTGAGGGCTTCAGTGAGTTTCAGATAAGCTACAGAGTGAATTTGGACTAGGTAAAATTGCAGGTGTAACTGATCTTCTTGCAAGCCTTTTATCTCGCATTTGCAAGATCAAGCATCGCATATGCAACCTCTGAGGGGTTCGCATTTGCGAGTTTCTCATTTGAGGCCGGGCCACAAAGGTTTCGCATTTGCGAATTGGGTCTGGGAAAAGCATTCTTCGCATTGGGAGTCCGAGTCGGACATGTGGAGTCGATATCCCCACCTATTCACCAATTCAGTTACTTTTCTATGTCTGTTCGAGGACGAACGGTTATTTTAGAGGTGGAGAATGTGATGGCCCGATAGGTCATCTCGTGTTTTGAAACCTAATTCTGTGATCTGAACTCCGGAGTCTTTTTAGAAAGCTTTTATGCTAAAAACTGATAAAACTAAGAAATTTTGCCTAAAAACTCTACTTGAGTTGTCTTCGGTCAACATTTTGAATAAACGGGCCTGGATTCATATTTTGATGTTCCTGGTGGTTCCGTACGGTTATTTGGGACTTGGGAATATGCCTGGAATCGAAATTGAAAGTCCCTAGCCCGAGATATCGGACTTTGTCAAAATTTGACAGTTAAAGGCTAAATGAACTGAAAATGTTTGACCAAAGTTGACTTTTTTGATACGGGTCCTTATTTTTGTTTCGGAACACGGTATAGGTCCAAAACCACATTTATGACTTGTCTATGAAATTTGGTGAGAAACTAAGTTGGTTTGACGTGATTCGGATGTCTGGTTGAAAAAAAAAAATTCAAAGCTTTCTTGAAAACCTCAAATGATTTTGTGTTTTATTCGTAGTTTTAGATGTTATTTTGGTGTTTTGATCGCACGAGAAAGTTCGTATGATGTTTATAGACTAGTGTGCACTTTTAGTTTAGATCCCTGAGGGCTTCATTGAGTTTCGGATAGGCTACAGAGTGAATTTGGACTAGGTGAAATTTCAAGTGTGACAGATCTTGTTGCATGCGAGATCAAGCATCGCATTTGCAACCTCTGAGGAGTTCGCATTTGCGAGCTTCTCACTTGAAGCCGGGCCACACAGGTTTCACATTTGCGATATATCCTTCGCAATTGCGAATTGGATCTGGGGAAGGCATTCTTCTCACTGGGAGTCCTAGTCGGACATGCAGAGTCGATATCGCCACCTATTCACCAGTCCAGGTACTTTTCTATGTCCGTTCGAGGACGAACGATTGTTTTGGAGGTGGAGATGTGATGGCCTGATAGGTTATCTCGTGTTTTGAAACCTAATTCTGTGATCTGAAGCCTTCAAAATTAAATTCTACCCTTCCTCGATTTTCATGCGCAGTCCGGAGTCTTTTCAGAAAGCTTTTATGCTAAAAACTGATAAAAATAGGAAATTTTGCCTAAAAACTCTACTTGAGTTCACTTCGGTCAACATTTTGAATAAACGGACCTGGATTCATGTTTTGATGATCCTGGTGGTTTCGTACAGTGATTTGGGACTTGGGAATATGCCCTGAATCGAAATCGAAAGTCCCTAGCACGAGATATCGTACTTTCTCAAAATTTGACAGTTAAAGGCGAAATGAACTAAAAATGTTTGACCAAAGTTCACTTTTTGGATAACGGGTCCTTATTTTGGTTCCGGAACAAGGTATAGGTCCAAAACCACATTTATGACTTGTCTATGAAATTTGGTGAGAAACAGAGTTGGTTTGACGTGATTCGGATGTCTGGATGAAAATAGAAAAAAATTTCAAAGCTTTCTTGAAAATCTCATATGATTTGGTGTTCAATTCGTAGTTTTAGATGTTATTTTGGTGTTTTGATCACACGAGAAAGTTCGTATGATGTTTATAGACTAGTGTCGACTTTTAGTTTAGATCTCTGAGGGCTTCGGTGAGTTTCGGATACACTACAGAGTGAATTTGAACTAGGTGAAATTTCAGGTGTAACTGATCTTATTGCATGCTTCTGATCTCGCATTTGCGAGATCAAGCATCACATTTGCAACCTCTGAGGAGTTCGCATTTGCGAGCTTCTTATTTGAAGTCGGGCCACACAGGTTTTGCATTTGCGATATATCATTCGTATTTGTGAATTGGGTCTGGGGAAGGAATTCTTCTCATTGGGAGTCCTAGTCGGACATGTCGAGTCGATATCACCACCTATTCACCAGTCCATGTACTTTTCTATGTCCGCTCGAGGACGAATGATTGTTTTAAAGGTGGAGAATGTGATGGCCCGATAGGTCATCTCGTGTTTTGAAACCTAATTCTGTGGTCTGAAGCCTTAAAAATTGTGTTGTAGCCTTCCTCGATTTGCATGCGCAGTCCGGAGTCTTTTCAGAAAGCTTTAACGCTAAAAACTGATCAAAATAAGAAAGTTTTCCTAAAACCTCTACTTGAGTTGACTTCGGTCAACATTTTGAATAAACGGACCTGGTTTCATGTTTTGATGATCCTGGTGGTTCTATACGGTGATTTGAGACTTGGGAATATGCCCGAAATCGAAATCGGAAGTCCCTAGCCCGAGATATCGGACTTTGTCAAGATTTCACAGTTGAAGGCTAAATAAATTGAAAATGTTTGACCAAAGTTGAATTTTTGGATAATGGGTCCTTATATTAGTTCCGGAACACGGTATAGGTGCAAAACCACATTTATGACTTGTTTACAAAATTTGGTGAGAAACTAAGTTGGTTTGACGTGATTCCGATGTCTGGTTGAAAATAGAAAAAAATTTCAAAGCTTTCTTGAAAATATCATTTGATTTTGTGTTCAATTCGTAATTTTAGATGTTATTTTGGTGTTTTGATCGCACGAGAAAGTTCGTATGATGTTTATAGAGTAGTGTGGACTTTTAGTTTAGATCCCTGAGGGCTTCGGTGAGTTTCGGATAGACTACAGAGTGAATTTGGACTAGGTAAAATTGCAGGTGTAACTGATCTTCTTGCAAGCCTTTTATCTCGCATTTGCAAGATCAAGCATCGCATATGCAACCTCTGAGGGGTTCGCATTTGCGAGTTTCTCATTTGAGGCCGGGCCACAAAGGTTTCGCATTTGCCAATTGGGTCTGGGGAAAGCATTCTTTGCATTGGGAGTCCGAGTCGGACATGTGGAGTCGATATCCCCACCTATTCACCAGTTCAGTTACTTTTCTATGTCCGTTCGAGGACGAACGGTTGTTTTAGAGGTGGAGAATGTGATGGCCCGATAGGTCATCTCGTGTTTTGAAACCTAATTCTGTGATCTGAACTCCGGAGTCTTTTTAGAAAGCTTTTATGCTAAAAACTGATAAAACTAAGAAATTTTGCCTAAAAACTCTACTTGAGTTGTCTTCGGTCAACATTTTGAATAAACGGGCCTGGATTCATGTTTTGATGTTCCTGGTGGTTCCGTACGGTTATTTGGGACTTGGGAATATGCCCGGAATCGAAATCGAAAGTCCCTAGCCCGAGATATCGGACTTTGTCAAAATTTGACAGTTAAAGGCTAAATGAAC
>ML432101.1:482-93545 GCA_005239525.1 Nicotiana knightiana | reverse complement strand
TGGGAGTCCTAGTCGGACATGCAGAGTCGATATCGCCACCTATTCACCAGTCCAGGTACTTTTCTATGTCCGTTCGAGGACGAACGATTGTTTTGGAGGTGGAGATGTGATGTCCTGATAGGTCATCTCGTGTTTTGAAACCTAATTCTGTGATCTGAAGCCTTCAAAATTATATTTTAGCCTTCCTCGATTTTCATGCGCAGTCCGGAGTCTTTTCAGAAAGCTTTTATGCTAAAAACTGATAAAAATAAGAAATTTTGCCTAAAAACTCTACTTGAGTTCACTTCGGTCAACATTTTGAATAAACGGACCTGGATTCATGTTTTGATGATCCTGGTGGTTTCGTACGGTGATTTGGGACTTGGGAATATGCCCGGAATCAAAATCGAAAGTCCCTAGCCCGAGATATCGGACTTTGTCAAAATTTGACAGTTAAAGGCTAAATGAACTAAAAATGTTTGACCAAAGTTCACTTTTTGGATAACGGGTCGTTATTTTGGTTCTGGAACACGGTATAGGTCCAAAACCACATTTATGACTTGTCTATGAAATTTGGTGAGAAACAGAGTTGGTTTGACGTGATTCGGATGTCTGGTTGAAAATAGAAAAAAATTTCAAAGCTTTCTTGAAAATCTCATATGATTTGGTGTTCAATTCGTAGTTTTAGATGTTATTTTGGTGTTTTGATCGCACGAGAAAGTTCGTATGATGTTTATAGACTAGTGTGGACTTTTAGTTTAGATCCCTGAGGGCTTCGGTGAGTTTCGGATAGACTACAAAGTGAATTTTGACTAGGTAAAATTGCAGGTGTAACTGATCTTCTTGCAAGCCTTTTATCTCGCATTTGCAAGATCAAGCATCGCATATGCAACCTCTGAGGGGTTCGCATTTGCGAGTTTCTCATTTGAGGCCGGGCCACAAAGGTTTCGCATTTGCCAATTGGGTCTGGGGAAAGCATTCTTTGCATTGGGAGTCCGAGTCGGACATGTGGAGTCGATATCCCCACCTATTCACCAGTTCAGTTACTTTTCTATGTCCGTTCGAGGACGAACGGTTATTTTAGAGGTGGAGAATGTGATGGCCCGATAGGTCATCTCGTGTTTTGAAACCTAATTCTGTGATCTGAACTTCGGAGTCTTTTTAGAAAGCTTTTATGCTAAAAACTGATAAAACTAAGAAATTTTGCCTAAAAACTCTACTTTAGTTGTCTTCGGTCAACATTTTGAATAAACGGGCCTGGATTCATGTTTTGATGTTCCTGGTGGTTCCGTACGGTTATTTGGGACTTGGGAATATGCTCGGAATCGAAATCGAAAGTCCCTAGCCCGAGATATCGGACTTTGTCAAAATTTGACAGTTAAAGGCTAAATGAACGTAAAATGTTTGACAAAAGTTGACTTTTTTGATACGGGCCCTTATTTTTGTTTCGGAACACGGTATAGGTCCAAAACCACATTTATGACTTGTCTATGAAATTTGGTGAGAAACTAAGTTGGTTTGACGTGATTCGGATGTCTGGTTGAAAAAAAAAATTCAAAGCTTTCTTGAAAACCTCAAATGATTTTGTGTTCCATTCGTAGTTTTAGATGTTATTTTGGTGTTTTGATCGCACGAGAAAGTTCGTATGATGTTTATAGACTAGTGTGCACTTTTAGTTTTGATCCTTGAGGACTTCATTGAGTTTCGGATAGGCTACAGAGTGAATTTGGACTAGGTGAAATTTCAAGTGTGACAGTTCTTGTTGCAGGCCTCTGATCTCGCATTTGCGAGATCAAGCATCGCATTTGCAACCTCTGAGGAGTTCGCATGTGCGAGCTTCTCACTTGAAGCCGGGCCACAAGGTTTCACATTTGCGATATATCCTTCGCAATTGCGAATTGGGTCTGGGGAAGGCATTCTTCTCATTGGGAGTCCTAGTCGGAGATGCAGAGACGATATCGCCACCTATTCACCAGTCCAGGTACTTTTCTATGTCCGTTCGAGGACGAACGATTGTTTTGGAGGTGGAGATGTGATGGCCTGATAGGTCATCTCGTGTTTTGAAACCTAATTCTGTGATCTGAAGCCTTCAAAATTATATTCTAGCCTTCCTCGATTTTCATGCGCAGTCCGGAGTCTTTTCAGAAAGCTTTTATGCTAAAAACTGATAAAAATAAGAAATTTTTCCTAAAAACTCTACTTGAGTTCACTTCGGTCAACATTTTGAATAAACGGACCTGGATTCATGTTTTGATGATCCTGGTGGTTTCGTACGGTGATTTGGGACTTGGGAATATGCCCGGAATCGAAATCGAAAGTCCCTAGCCCGAGATATCGGACTTTGTCAAAATTTGACAGTTAAAGGCTAAATGAACTAAAAATGTTTGACCAAAGTTCACATTTGGGATAACGGGTCGTTATTTTGGTTCCGGAACACGGTATAGGTCCAAAACCACATTTATGACTTGTCTATGAAATTTGGTGAGAAATAGAGTTGGTTTGACGTGATTCGGATGTCTGGTTGAACATAGAAAAAAATTTCAAAGCTTTCTTGAAAATCTCATATGATTTGGTGTTCCATTCGTAGTTTTAGATGTTATTTTGGTGTTTTGATCGCACGAGAAAGTTCGTATGATGTTTATAGACTAGTGTGCACTTTTAGTTTAGATCCCTGAGGGCTTCATTGAGTTTCAGATAGGCTACATNTGGGAATATGCCCGGAATCGAAATCGAAAGTCCCTAGCCCGAGATATCGGACTTTGTCAAAATTTGACAGTTAAAGGCTAAATGAACTAAAAATGTTTGACCAAAGTTCACATTTGGGATAACGGGTCGTTATTTTGGTTCCGGAACACGGTATAGGTCCAAAACCACATTTATGACTTGTCTATGAAATTTGGTGAGAAACATATTTGGTTTGACGTGATTCGGATGTCTGGTTGAAAATAGAAAAAATTTTCAAAGCTTTCTTGAAAATCTCATATGATTTGGTGTTCAATTCGTAGTTTTAGATGTTGTTTTGGTGTTTTGATCGCACGAGAAAGTTCGTATGATGTTTATAGACTAGTGTGGACTTTTAGTTTAGATCCCTGAGGGCTTCGGTGAGTTTCGGATAGACTAAAGAGTGAATTTGAACTAGGTGAAATTTCAGGTGTAACTGATCTTATTGCAGGCCTCTGATCTCGCATTTGCGAGATCAAGCATCGCATTTGCAACCTCTGAGGAGTTCGCATTTGCGAGCTTCTTATTTGAAGCCGGGCCACACAGGTTTTGCATTTGCGATATATCCTTCGATTTGTGAATTGGGTCTGGGGAAGGCATTCTTCTCATTGGGAGTCCTAGTCGGACATGTCGAGTCGATATCACCACCTATTCACCAGTCCATGTACTTTTCTACGTCCGTTCGAGGACGAACGATTGTTTTAAAGGTGGAGAATGTGATGGCCCGATAGGTCATCTCGTGTTTTGAAACCTAATTCTGTGGTCTGAAGCCTTAAAAATTGTGTTGTAGCCTTCCTCGATTTGCATGCGTAGTCCGGAGTCTTTTCAGAAAGCTCTAACGCTAAAAACTTATAAAAATAAGTAAGTTTTCCTAACAACTCTACTTGAGTTGACTTCGGTCAACATTTTGAATAAACGGACCTGGTTTCATGTTTTGATGATCCTGGTGGTTCTATACGGTGATTTGAGACATGGGAATATGCCCGGAATCGAAATCGGAAGTCCCTAGCCCGAGATATCGGACTTTGTCAAGATTTCACAGTTAAAGGCTAAATAAATTGAAAATGTTTGACCAAAGTTGAATTTTGGATAACGGGTCCTTATATTGGTTCCGGAACACGGTATAGGTCCAAAACCACATTTATGACTTGTTTACAAAATTTGGTGAGAAACTAAGTTGGTTTGACGTGATTCCGATGTCTGGTTGAAAATAGAAAAAAATTTCAAAGCTTTCTTGAAAATATCATTTGATTTTGTGTTCAATTCGTAATTTTAGATGTTATTTTGGTGTTTTGATCGCACGAGAAAGTTTTTATGATGTTGATAGACTAGTGTGCACTTTTAGCTTAGATCCATGAGGGCTTCGGTGAGTTTCAGATAGGCTATAGAGTGAATTTGGACTAGGTGAAATTGCAGGTGTAACTGATCTTGTTGAAGGCCTCTGATCTCGCATTTGCGAGATCAAGCATCACATTTGCAACCTCTGAGGGGTTCGCATTTGCGGGCTTCTCATTTGAAGCCGGACCACACAGGTTTCACATTTGCGATATATCCTTCGCATTTGCGAATTGGGTCTGGGGAAGGCATTCTTCTCATTGGGAGTCCGAGTCGGGCATGCGGAGTCGATATCCCCACTTATTCACCAGTTCAGGTACTTTTCTATGTCCGTTCGCGGACGAACGATTGTTTTAGAGGTGGAGAATGTGATGGCCTGATAGGTCATCTCGTGTTTTGAAACCTAATTCTGTGATCTGAAGCCTTAAAAATTATGTTCTCGCCTTCCTCGATTTTCATGCGTAGTCCGGAGTCTTTTCAGAAAGCTTTTATGCTAAAAACTGATAAAAATAAGAAATTTTTCCTAAAAACTCTACTTGAGTTGACTTCGGTCAACATTTTGAATAAACGGACCTAGTTTCATGTTTTGATGATCCTGGTGGTTCTATACGGTGATTTGAGACTTGGGAATATGCCCGGAATCGAAATCGGAAGTCCCTAGCCCGAGATATCGGACTTTGTCAAGATTTGACAGTTGAAGGCTAAATAAATTAAAAATGTTTGAACAAAGTTGAATTTTTGGATAACGGGTCCTTATATTGGTTCCGGAACTCGGTATAGGTCCAAAACAACATTTATGACTTGTCTACAAAATTCGGTGAGAAACTAAGTTGGTTTGACGTGTTTTGATGTCTTGTTGAAAATAGAAAAAAATTTCAAAGCTTTCTTGAAAATCTCATTTGATTTTGTGTTCAATTCGTAGTTTTAGATGTTATTTTGGTGTTTTGATCGCACGAGAAAGTTCGTATGATGTTTATAGACTAGTGTGCACTTTTAGTTTAGATCCCTGAGGGCTTCAGTGAGTTTTGGATAGGCTATAGAGTGAATTTTGACTAGGTATAGGTCCAAAACCACATTTATGACTTGTCTATGAAATTTGGTGAGAAACAGAGTTGGTTTGACGTGATTCGGATGTCTGGATGAAAATAGAAAAAAATTTCAAAGCTTTCTTGAAAATCTCATTTGATTTTGTGTTCAATTCGTAGTTTTAGATGTTATTTTGGTGTTTTGATCGAACGAGAGTGAATTTGAACTAGGTGAAATTGTAGGTGTAATTGATCTTGTTGCAGAACTCTGATCTCGCATTTTTGAGATCAAGCAACGCATTTGCAACCTCTGAGGAGTTCGCATTTGCGAGCTTCTCATTTGAAGACGGGCCACAAAGGTTTCGCATTTGCGATATAGCCTTCGCATTTGCGAATTGGGTCTGCGGGAAGGCATTCTTCTCATTGGGAGTCGTAGTCGGACATGCAGAGTCGATATCACCACCTATTCACCAGTCCAGGAACTTTTCTATGTCCGTTCGAGGACGAACAATTATTTTAGAATCGGAGAATGTGATGGCCTGATAGGTCATCTCGTGTTTTGAAACCTAATTATGTGATCTGAAGCCTTAAAAATTAAGTTCTCTCCTTCCTCGATTTTCATGCGCAGTCCGGAGTCTTTTCAGAAAGCTTTTATGCTAAAAACTGATAAAAATAAGAAGTTTTGCCTAAAAACTCTACTTGACTTGACTTCGGTCAACATTTTGAATAATCGGACCTGGATTCATGTTTTGATTATCCTGATGGTTCCGTACGGTGATTTGGGACTTGGGAATTTGCCCGAAATCGAAATCGGAAGTCCCTAGCCCGAGATATATCGGACTTTTTCAAGATTTGACAGTAGAAGGCTAAATAAATTGAAAATGTTTGACCAAAGTTGACTTTTTGGATAACGGGTCCTTATATTGGTTCCGGAACTCGGTATAGGTCCAAAACAACATTTATGACTTGTCTACGAAATTTGGTGAGAAACTAAGTTGGTTTGACGTGTTTTGATGTCTGGTTGAAAATAGAAAAAAATTTCAAAGCTTTCTAGAAAATCTCATTGGATTTTGTGTTCAATCCGTAGTTTTAGATGTTATTTTGGTGTTTTGATCGCACGAGAAAGTTCGTATGATGTTTATAGACTAGTGTGCACTTTTAGTTTAGATCCCTGAGGGCTTCGGTGAGTTTCGGATAGGCTATAGAGTGAATTTGGACTAGGTGAAATTGCAGGTGTAACTGATCTTCTTGCAGGCCTCTTATCTCGCATTTGCGAGATCAAGCATCGCATTTGCAACCTTTGAGGGGTTCGCATTTGCGAGCTTCTCATTTGAAGACGGGGCCATAAGGTTTCGCATTTGCGAATTGGGTCTGGGGAAGGCATTCTTCGCATTGGAAGTCCGAGTCAGACATGCGGAGTCGATATCCCCACTTATTCACCAGTTCAGGTACTTTTCTATGTACGTTCGAGGACGTACGATTGTTTTAGAGGTGGAGAATGTGATGGCCTGATAGGTCATCTCGTGTTTTGAAACCTAATTCCGTGATCTGAAGCCTTAAAAATTATGTTCTCGCCTTCCTCGATTTTCATGCGCAGTTTGGAGTCTTTTCAGAAAGCTTTTATGCTAAAAACTGATAAAAATAAGGAATTTTTCCTAAAAACTCTACTTGGGTTGACTTCGGTCAACATTTTGAATAAACGGACCCCGATTCACGTTTTGATGATCCTGGTGGTTCCGTACGGTGATTTGGGACTTGGGAATATGACCGGAATCGAAATCGAAAGTCCATAGCACGAGATATCGAACTTTGTCAAAATTTGACTGTTAAAAGCTAAATGAACTGAAAATGTTTGACCAAAGTTGAGTTTTTGGATGACGGGTCCTTATTTTTGTTCCGGAACTAGGAATAGGTCCAAAACCACATTTATGACTTGTCTATGAAATTTGGTGAGAAACAGAGTTGGTTTGACGTGATTCGAATGTCTGGTTCAAAATAGAAAAAAATTTCAAAGCTTTCTTGAAAATCTCATTTGATTTTGTGTTCAATTCGTAGTTTTAGATGTTATTTTGGTGTTTTGATCGCACGATAAAGTTTGTATGATGTTTATAAACTAGTGTGCACTTTTAGTTTAGATCCATGAGGGCTTCGGTGAGTTTCGGATATGCTATAGAGTGAATTTGGACTACGTAAATTGCAGGTGTAACTGATCTTGTTGCAGGCCTCTGATCTCGCATTTGCGATATCAAGCATCGCATTTGCAGCCTCTGAGGGTTTCGCATTTGCGAGCTTCTCATATGAAGTTGGGCTACACAAGTTTCGCATTTGCGAATTGGGTATGGGAAGGCATTCTTCGTATTGGGAATCCGAGTCGGACATGCGTAGTCGATATCCCCACTTATTCACCAGTTCAGGTACTTTTCTATGTCCGTTCGAGGACGAACGATTGTTTTAGAGGTGGAGAATGTGATGGCCTGATAGGTCATCTCGTGTTTTGAAACCTAATTATGTGATCTGAAGCCTTAAAAATTATGTTCTCGCCTTCCTCGATTTTCAGGCGCAGTCCGGAGTCTTTTCAGAAAGCTTTTATGCTAAAAACTGATAAAAATAAGAAATTTTGCCTAAAAACTCTACTTGAGTTGACTTCGATCAACATTTTGAATAAACAGACCTGGATTCATGTTTTCATTATCCTGATGGTTCCGTACGGTGATTTGGGACTTGGGAATATGCCCGGAATCGAAATCGGAAGTCCCTAGCCCGAGATACCGGACTTTGTCAAGATTTGACAGTTGAAGGCTAAATAAATTAAAAATGTTTGACCAAAGTTGACTTTTTGGATAACGGGTCCTTATATTGGTTCCGGAACTCGGTATAGGTCCAAAACAACATTTATGACTTGTCTACGAAATTTGGTGAGAAACTAAGTTGGTTTGACGTGTTTTGATGTCTAGTTCAAAATAGAAAAAAATTTCAAAGCTTTCTTGAAAATCTCATTTGATTTTGTGTTCAATCCGTAGTTTTAGATGTTATTTTGGTGTTTTGATCGCACGAGAAAGTTCGTATGATGTTTATAGACTAGTGTGCCCTTTTAGTTTAGATCCCTGAGGGCTTCAGTTAGTTTCGGATAGGCTATAGAGTGAATTTAAACTAGGTGAAATTGCAGGTGTAACTGATCTTGTTGCAGACGTCTTATCTCGCATTTGCGAGATCAAGCAACGCATTTGCAACCTCTCAGGGGTTCGCATTTGCGAGCTTCTCATTTGAAGACGGGCCATACAAGTTTCGCATTTGCGATATATCCTTTGCATTTGCGAATTGGGTCTGGGGAAGGCATTCTTCGCATTGGAAGTCCGAGTCGGACATGCGGAGTCGACATCACCACATATTCACCAGTTCAGGTACTTTTCTATGTCCGCTCGAGGACGAACATTTGTTTTAGAGGTGGAGAATGTGATGACCTGATAGGCCATCTCGTGTTTTGAAACCTAATTCTGTGATCTGAAGCCTTAAAAATTATGTTCTAGCCTTCCTCGATTTGCATGCGCGGTCCGGAGTCTTTTCAGAAAGCTTTTATGCTAAAAACTGATAAAAATAAGAAATTTTTCCTAAACACTCTACTTGAGTTGACTTCGGTCAACATTTTGAATAAACAGACCTGGATTCATTTTTTGATGATCCTGGTGGTTCCGTACGGTGATTTGGGACTTGGAATATGCCCGGAATCGAAATCGAAAGTCCCTAGCCCGAGATATCGGACTTTGTCAAAACTTGACAGTTAAAGGCTAAATGAACTGAAAACGTTTGACCAAAGTTGACTTTTTGGACAACGGGTCACTATTTTGATTCCGGAACATGGTATAGGTCCAAAACCACATTTATGACTTGTCTATGAAATTTGGTGAGAAACATAGTTGGTTTGACGTGATTCGGATGTTTGGTTGAAAATAGAAAAAAATTTCAAAGCTTTCTTGAAAATCTCATTTGATTTTGTGCTCAATTCGTAGTTTTAGATGTTATTTTGGTGTTTTGATCGCACGAGAAAGTTTGTATGATGTTTATAGACTAGTGTGCACTTTTAGTTTAGATCCATGAGGGCTTCGGTGAGTTTCGGATAGGCTATAGATTGAATTTGGACTAGGTGAAATGGCAGGTGTAACTGATCTTGTTGCAGGCCTCTGATCTCGCATTTGCGAGATCAAGCATCGCATTTGCAACCTCTGAGGGTTTCGCATTTGCGAGCTTCTCATTTGAAGTTGGGCCACATAAGTTTCCCATTTGCGATATATCCTTAGCATTTGCGAATTTTGTCTGGGGAAGGCATTCTTCGCATTGGGAGCCCGAGTCGGACATGCGGAGTCGACATCACCACATATTCACCAGTTCAGGTACTTTTCTATGTCCTCTCGAGTACGAACAGTTGTTTTAGAGGTGGAGAATGTGATGGCCTGATAGGCCATCTCGTGTTTTGAAACCTAATTCTCTGAGCTGAAGCCCTAAAAATTATGTTCTAGCCTTCATCGATTTGCATGCGCAGTCCGGAGTCTTTTCAGAATGCTTTTATGCTAAAAACTGATAAAAATAAGAAATTTTGCCCAAAAACTCTAATTGAGTTGACTTCGGTCAATATTTTGAATAAACGGGCCTGGATTCATGTTTTGATGATCCTGGTTGTTCCGTACGGTGATTTGGGACTTGGGAATATGCTGGAATCGAAATCGGAAGTCCCTAGCCCGAGATATCGGACTTTGTAAAATTTGATAGTTAAAGGCTAAATGAATTGAAAATGTTTGACCAAAGTTGACTATTTGGATAACGGGGCCTTATTTTTTTTCCGGAACTCGCTATAGGTCCAAAACCACATTTATGACTTATCAATGAAATTTGGTGAGAAATAGATTTTGTTTGACGTGATTCGGATGTCTGGTTGAAAATAGAAAAAAATTTCGAAGCTTTCTTGAAAATCTAATTTGATTTTGTGTTCAATTCGTAGTTTTAGATGTTATTTTGGTGTTTTGATCGCACGAGAAAGTTTGTATGATGTTTATAGACTAGTGTGCACTTTTAGTTTAGATCCCAAAGGGCTTCGGTGAGTTTCGGATAGGCTATAGAGTGAATTTAGACTAGGTGCAATTGCAGGTGTAACTGATCTTGTTGCAGGCCTCTGATCTCGCATTTGCGAGATCAAGCATCGCATTTGCAACCTCTGAGGGTTTCGCATTTGCGAGCTTCTCATTTGAAGTTGGGCCACATAAGTTTCGCATTTGCGATATATCCTTCGCATTTGCGAATTTTGTCTGGGGAAGGCATTCTTCGCATTGGGAGCCCGAGTCGGACATGCGGAGTCGACATCACCACATATTCACCAGTTCAGGTACTTTTCTATGTCCGCTCGAGGACGAACAGTTGTTTTAGAGGTGGAGAATGTGATGGCCTGATAGGCCATCTCGTGTTTTGAAACCTAATTCTGTGAGCTGAAGCCTTAAAAATTATGTTCTAGCCTTCCTCGATTTGCATGCGCAGTCTGGAGTCTTTTTAGAAAGCTTTTAAGCTAAAAACTCATAAAAATAAGAAATTTTTCCTAAACACTCTACTTGAGTTGACCTCGGTCAACATTTTGAATAAACGGACTTGGATTCATTTTTTGATGATCCTGGTGGTTCCGTACGGTGATTTGGGACTTGGAATATGCCCGGAATCGAAATCGAAAGTCCCTAGCCCGAGATATCGGACTTTGTCAAACCTTGACAGTTAAAGGCTAAATGAACTGAAAATGTTTGACCAAAGTTGACTTTTTGGACAACGGGTCACTATTTTGATTCCAGAACACGGTATAGGTCCAAAACCACATTTATGACTTGTCTATGAAATTTGGTGAGAAACATAGTTGGTTTGACATGATTCGGATGTTTGGTTGAAAATAGAAAAAAATATCAAAGCTTTCTTGAAAATCTCATTTGATTTTGTGCTCAATTCGTAGTTTTAGATGTTATTTTGGTGTTTTGATCGCACGAGAAAGTTTGTATGATGTTTATAGACTAGTGTGCACTTTTAGTTTAGATCCATGAGGGCTTCGGTGAGTTTCGGATAGGCTATAGATTGAATTTGGACTAGGTGAAATGGCAGGTGTAACTGATCTTGTTGCAGGCCTCTGATCTCGCATTTGCGAGATCAAGCATCGCATTTGCAACCTCTGAGGGTTTCGCATTTGCGGGCTTCTCATTTGAAGTTGGGCCACATAAGTTTCGCATTTGCGATATATCCTTCGCATTTGCGAATTTTGTCTAGGGAAGGCATTCTTCGCATTGGGAGCCCGAGTCGGACATGCGGAGTCGACATCACCACATATTCACCAGTTCAGGTACTTTTCTATGTCCTCTCGAGTACGAACAGTTGTTTTAGAGGTGGAGAATGTGATGGCCTGATAGGCCATCTCGTGTTTTGTAACCTAATTATGTGAGTTGAAAGCCCTAAAAATTATGTTCTAGCCTTCCTCGATTTGCATGCGCAGTCCGGAGACTTTTCAGAATGCTTTTATGCTAAAAATTGATAAAAATAAGAAATTTTGCCTAAAAACTCTACTTGAGTTGACTTCGGTCAATATTTTGAATAAACGGGCATGGATTCATGTTTTGATGATCCTGGTGGTTCCGTATGGTGATTTGGGACTTGGGAATATGCTGGAATCGAAATCGGAAGTCCCTAGCCCGAGATATCGGACTTTGTCAAAATTTGATAGTTAAAGGCTAAATGAATTGAAAATGTTTGACCAAAGTTGACTATTTGGATAACGGGTCCTTATTTTTGTTCCGGAACTCGCTGTAGGTCCAAAACCACATTTATGACTTATCTATCAAATTTGGTGAGAAATAGATTTTGTTTGACGTGATTCAGATGTATGGTTGAAAATAGAAAAAAATTTGAAAGCTTTCTTGAAAATCTCATTTGATTTTGTGTTCAATTCGTAGTTTTAGATGTTATTTTGGTGTTTTGATCGCACGAGAAAGTTCGTATGATGTTTATAGACTAGTGTGCACTTTTAGTTTAGATCCCTGAGGGCTTCGGTGAGTTTCGGATAGGCTACAGAGTGAATTTGGACTAGGTGAAATTGCAGGTGTAACCGATCTTGTTGCAGGCCTCTTATCTCGCATTTGCGAGATTAAGCATCGCATTTGCAACCTCTAAGGGGTTCGCATTTGCGAGCTTCTCATTTGAAGTCGGGCCACACAGGTTTCACATTTGCGATATATCCTTCGCATTTGCAAATTGGGTCTGGGGAAGGCATTCTTCGCATTGGGAGCCCGAGTCGGACATGCGGAGTTGACATCACTACATATTCACCAGTTCATGTACTTTTCTATGTCCGCTCGAGGACGAACAGTTGTTTTAGAGGTGGAGAATGTGATGGCCTGATACGCCATCTCGTGTTTTGAAACCTAATTCTGTGATCTGAAGCCTTAAAAATTATTTTGTAGCCTTCCTCGATTTGCATGCGCAGTCCGGAGTCTTTTCAGAAAGCTTTTATGCTGAAAACTGATAAAAATAAGAAATTTTGCCTAAAAACTCTATTTGAGTTGACTTCGGTCAATATTTTGAATAAACGGACCTGGATTCATGTTTTGATGATCCTGGTGGTTCCGTACGGTGATTTGGGACTTGGGAATATGCCGGAATCGAAATCGGAAGTCCCTAGCCCGAGATATCGGACTTTGTCAAAATTTGATAGTTAAAGGCTAAATGAATAGAAAATATTTGACCAAAGTTGACTATTTGGATAACGGGTCCTTATTTTAATTCCGGAACTTGCTATAGGTCCAAAACCACATTTATGACTTATCAATGAAATTTGGTGAGAAATAGATTTTGTTTGACGTGATTCGGATGTCTGGTTGAAAATAGAAAAAAATTTCAAAGCTTTCTTGAAAATCTCATTTGATTTTGTGTTCAATTCGTAGTTTTAGATGTTATTTTTGTGTTTTGATCGCACGAGAAAGTTCGTATGATGTTTATAGACTAGTGTGCACTTTTAGTTTAGATCCCTCAGGGCTTCGGTGAGTTTCGGATTGGCTACAGAGTGAATTTGTACTAGGTGAAATTGCAGGTGTAACTGATCTTGTTGCAGGCCTCTGATCTCGCATTTGCGAGATCAAGCATCGCATTTGCAACCTCTGAGGGGTTTACATTTGTGAGCTTCTCATTTGAAGCCGGGCCACACAGGTTTTGCATTTGCGATATATCCTTCGTATTTGCGAAATGGGTTTGGGGAAGGCATTCTTCGAATTGGGAGTCCCAGTCGGACATGCGGAGTAGATATCCCCACCTATTCACCAGTTCGGGTACTTTTCTACGCGGGTAGAACTACGCGGGTCTTATTCTCACGGGATGTGAGATACGTAGGCAAACCTCATCGGTTCCAGCCCCCAATTTGCAAAAATCCAAAAGTATTTTCCTTTACTTCATACTTTAGAAAAGTCTCTCTTTGAGTCCCCAATTTTCAAAAATTCCAAAATATTTTCGTTTACTTCATACTTTAGAAATGTCTCTCTTTGAGTCCCAAATTTTTAAAAATTCAAAAATATTTATATTTACTTCATATAGAAAGTCTCTCTTTGAGTCCCTAATTTTTAAAATCCAAAAATATTTTCATTTTTCTTTAGAAGTTTTTCTTTCGAAAGTTGAAAAGAAAATTCAACATTGAAAAATATTTTCTTTAGAAGACTTTCTTTCATAATTTTAACATAAAAGTCCAAACATCCAAAAATATTTCCTTTTTTCTTTAGATATTTTTCTTTCAAAATTAAAAAAAAAAAAAATTCGAAAAGAAAATATATTTTCTTTTTTCTTTATAAGTCTTTCTTTCAGAAATTTAAAAAGGAAAGAAAAAATCAAAATCCAAAAAGAAGAGTTAGCTTATTTCATTTATTGTTGATCTTCCCGAACTACGCAAGATCTGATTCATGTTCCCATATGATACATAGGCAACCCACATCAGGTTCGATCGAATGACTTTTGAAAAAGAAGAAAATGGAAAAAAATCAAAAAAAAGAATGATAATAATAATAAGGACCGACTGAGTCTATTCTAAAGTGTCTTTTGTTTGGAATTGTCAAGAAAGTTTCAGGTGGCCGGTTTGTGGCAAGCTGACAACACAAAATCCAAAGGAAAATGGACAACTGACATCGAGGCTGTTAAGAGCAGTCATGAGACTCAGGATCAGAAGGTTCAACAAGAGTCTACTGTGGTTGAGGAAAATATAGTACTGAAATTGAAAATTACCAAAATGTGTTAAGCATGGGCCAATAGCCAAGGACTGCCCTTTTCTTCTCATGGTATCCTAGAGTTCACACCCATCTCGACTTCTACCATTCTGGTCTCATTGTCTGATCAATCCTATCCACCTAGGTTTAGTCTTTATCCCAACTGTACGACCAAAACTGGAACTCCAGTTGCGTGTTATCAAAGTTTGCCATTGACAACCAATCAGACAACCGTTGTTGTTATGCCTGTCTTCATTTTCCCAAAGCCAATAGTGGTACAAAAGAAAACTCATGAGTCACAATTTGCTACCCAGCAAGAACATTATCACTCTCCTGAGTACCATTCATACTTATTTGATCTTCTTGCAAAGATTGAGAAGCCTGCCCGAAATTGGCACAAGATGAAATGACCCAAAGACTGAAAAGCTTAGAACAACAGTTAAAAAACATACAAGGGTTGGCAGGTCAGAAGAGTATTGCCTTCAAGGATCTATGTATATTCCCCGATGTTCGTTTTCCGCTTGGTTTCAAGATCCCTAAATTTGAAAAGTATGATGGGCACGGCGACCCCATAGCTCACTTGAAAAGGTATTGCAATCAGCTAAGAGGTGCGGGAAGAAATGAAGAATTGCTAATGGCTTATTTTGGGGAAAGCCTGACGGGAGTAGCCTCCGAATGGTTTATGGATCAAGACACGTCTTGCTGGTATGTCTGGGATGACATTGGCCAGGCCTTTGTCAAACAGTTCCATTACAACATCAACATCGCCCCAAACCACAATTTCTTTTCCAACTTGAAGATGAAACCAACTAAAAGTTTCAGGGAATATGCCATTAAATAGAGAGAGCAAGCGGCTAGATTTAAGCCACCCATGGATGACCACGAGCTAATCACTGTCTTCCTTCAGGCTCAAGAGCCAGATTATTTTCAAAACATGATGTCCGCAGTTAGCAAATCCTTCTCGAAAGCAATCAAAATGGGATAAATGGTGGAGAATGGCGTTAAGATAGGCAGAATTATAAGTCAAGCAGCTCTCTAAGCTGCAACTCAGGCTGTTCAAATTGAATAAAAATTTCAGTGACATGAACGAGAAGGATGAAGAAACCATGATGACATCAGGGTCGATAAAAGGTCCTAGGAGAACATCTCGAAGGTATGACCAGTCTCGTCTGATTCTCGATGATTCCCCTGAGCACTACTATCCACCTCAGAACCCACAATACTTCTTTTTTCCACCTAAATATGTTGCCCAACCACTAAGACACCCCAGAAGGCGAGCACCAGCACCCCAAAGTCTCCATCAGTCTCTACCGAATTTTCAAGTGCCCTATAACCCGCATCCAAGCCAGGGGTATAGAGGGGAACAAAGGTTAAAAGAAAATTTTACACCAATAGGAGAGTCTTATGCAAGCTTGTTTGGGAAATTAAAGCATTATGACATGACTGCACCTATTCCTCCAAATCATGTAGACCCGCGTGCAAGAAGCTTTGACCATTCTAAAAGGTGTGAATATCATTCCAATGCCCATGGGACAATGTTGAAAGCTGTCAGAATTTGAAAAGGGAAATTGAAAGGATGATCCAGGAAAAATTGATTGTGATCCAAGACAATGACACTCAGAATATCACGCAGAATTCTTTACCTGCACATGATGATGCACACTTTGTGGGGATGATAAGTGGTGACATGGAATATGAGAATCCTCTCGGTAACTTGTGGAGTGAAATTGGAGAAGGCCATGGTGATTCTAATGAGCAAATGTATGGCTAAATGTCAAGCTTAGCAGTTGAAAAGTCATTCCCTCCTCACTAGGAAGGAATCTTGGTAGCTTGTTATGATATTTTTTCGATTACCTGGGTTATTTTTGGATTGTGATCCATATTTTATTTGTTTTATTGAGTCAAACCCTTCCATCCACCTATTCTCTTTGTGTGAGTCTTGTCTGTCTGTTTTGTTGCTATTTTCTTTATCCGGGTTATCTTGGATTTTAGGTTGTTTGTCTTGTTGTTTACTCGATGAAATACAGTTTGTCCTTTTGTGTCATTCCATGTTTATTTCCTTTCCTGCTAGTTTTAGTGATATGACATGCACGCGGAAATTTTGGCCAGATCTTAGAAGATTGATTTAAGCTTTAATTGGATAACTGAGAACAAGACACTTTTGAGGATGAATAAAGAATTCAAATACTTTGGAATTAAGGTCGAGTAAAACTAACCTTCAAATCATTGTGAAGGTCGGGCTTGAGTATATTGATTCAATTGAAGCTTGGTCGAAAGTTTGATATTATTATGGATGGAAAGTGTCTTTCGACCACTACACACCAAGAAGATAGACATTTTCATCAATGCTATGATCGCGAAAAGATAATATGTTTGGCGTTCTCGAGGCTGGGAGGCCCTTTTTCTGCTATCCAAACACTTTATATGCTTCGTTACCCCTTTTTGAGCCCGTGTTATTTTCTTTGACCACCCTCTTTTGGAATCAAGTTTAGAGTCAAAAGTTTAAAAAAGAAGAAAAATAAAAGAAAATTTTGTGCCCCAAGAGTACAAACTAGGGCAACTCTTAGAAAGTTCAAGTGAAAAAAAAAGTAAAAAAAAGAAGAAGAAAGAATAGTCAAAGGTCAATCCCCCCAGAAAATAAAGGCTGGGGCAACTTGTTTTGAAAAAAGAAAAGAAAAACAAAGAAAGAAAGATGAAAAAATATAGTAATGTTAGATTTTTGAACTACGTTAGACCTTATTTCTTTAAAAAAAAAAGATACGAAGGCAGCCTTACACGGTTCGGTCCAATCAAATAATAATTTGGAAAAAAAAATTTGTAAGTCTGCAACCTTTCATTTTGAGTCTACTTTGAGCCTTCATGCCGACCCTTCCTTCCAATCCTATCCAAAAACCTTCCAAATAAAGACATCCTGATATGCCTTCAAGAATGCCAAGAGAAGCATGCAATGACCAACAGTTGTTACGCGACATAGAACACTGTCAAGTTGCTCACAAGAAAAAAAAAAGAAAAATAAGAAGAGAAAAATGAGAGAGTCTTACTAGTAAAAACCCTCATGGGCACTATAAGGCGACGGTAAGTAGAGATAAATAAATGAGAGAGACTTGTTGGTGAAAACCCCTCGGGGCACCACTAGTCGATAGTGAGTCGTGAATCTGATGCAAATAATTGGCACGAACAAACCCGACTTCAAAGGTCATAGGAATGGTAAAAGGAAAGATTAGATCAGGCCGTTGAGTCCAAAATGCATGTTATGATCAATAAGGCTATTTATCGCAAAATAAAATATAAAAAAGAAAAGAAAAAGAAAAAAAACCATTCCTTTTGTTCTTCCGACAAGGGCATTTCTTGTTAATACTTCTCTCATTGCACATTGTTTCCTTCACCCTGAGTCAGTCCTTGTCAAAACAAGCAAGAAAAGATTTCAAAATCTGCTACCAGCTTTTCAGTTGCACAAAGCAAATTTGGCTAGCACAGTCAGTTGTTACAGTCTTCATGCCTTGAGGATTCATTCAAAGGCTTCCCCCAAAATACCCTTGTCATGCTACTTGGCTAAAGCAAGTAAGATAACCTCAATGTTAATCAAGGATTCTCTATAGAACTGAACGTGGGCTATGAAGTGTGCATATCTTGCAAAAGGCACTTACCAGTTGTTATCCTATCTAATGGATAAATTACTCCAAAAGCAAAAGTCATTCAAGATATCATAAAGGTTAACAAAGAAAAGAAATCTCTTTTTTGAGATAAGGCTGACTGAGTCAAAACACAGAAGGCACTGGGGAGAAATAATCAGGGTTGATACAGAAAGTAAAGGTCCTTTGTAAGCAACAACTGAGTCTCCCAACAGTGCAGCCAACTACTAATGCAGTCGTTCTTCCAAAGGCTGGATGATAATAGAGCCAAGCTGCCAAAGACATAAAGGCCACAAACCGACCCACACTTTTAAAATTGACAAAAAAAAAATTGTTTTAAATAGGAACAAAGCAGTGCAACGAAGTTGGTTCAAAAACAAATAAAAGGAGAGAAGAAAAGAAAGAAAAAGAAATGAGAAGAGAAGAGTCGAAAAATGGAAGTTTCTCAAATCTTTGCCTTTATTCGTCTTGCTAGTGTGCTTAAACTGTTTCCATTGCTATTCACATTTTTCTTCCTAGGATAAAAATTCCTAGTCTGATGGATTTTCTCCCAATAAAAATATTAGTCTGATGAATCTTTCTCCTAAGATACCCAAAAAAAAAATCTAGTCTGATGAACTTTTTCCTAGGATCAAAATCTTAGCCTGATGAATTTTTCTCCTAAGATAGAAAACCTAGTCTGATGAATTTTCTCCTAGGATCGAAATCTTAATCTGATGAATCTTTCTCCTAGGATTGAAATATTAATCTGATGAATCTTTCTCCTAAGATAAAAAAATAAAAAAAGACTTAGCTGATGAACTTTCTCCTAGGATCGAAGTATTAGTCTGATGAATCTTTCTCCTAAGATACCAAAAAAAAAGAGACCTAGTCTCATTAACTTTCTCCTAGGATCGAAGTCTTAGTCTGATGAATTTTTCTCTTAAGATAAGAATACCTAGTCTGATGAATTTTCTCCTAGGATAGAAATCTAAGTCTGACGAATCTTTCTCCTAAGATACCAAGAAAAAGACCTAATCTGATGAATTTTCTCCTAGGATCGAAATCTTAGTCTGATGAATCTTTCTTCTATGATAAAAGACACTTAGTCTGATGAACTTTCTCCTTGGATCAAAATCTTAGTCTGATGAATCTTTCTCCTAAGATACCCAAAAAAAAAAAAAAGAAAAAAAACCTAGTCTGATGAACTTTCTCATATGATCAAAATTTTAGTCTGATGAATCTTTCTCCTAAGATACCAAAAAAATAAAAATAACCTAGTCTGATGAACTTTCTCCTAGGATAAACGTCTTAGTCTGATGAATTTTTCTCCTAAGATAAAAAAAAAAAGTCTGATGAATTTTCTCTTAGGATAATAATATAAAAAAAAAAGGAAAGTCTGGATTTGAAAAAAAGGGTCAATTTTTAGTTTTCTTAAGTTATCAATCTTTAGTTTTTTTAAAATAGGGTCCCGCTTGGAGAGTAGGTCAATTTTTACTTTAGTCAAGCTTAAGTTTATAGTTTTCAGCAAACTCAATCTCAAATCTAGGAGACACACTTTTTAGTTTGTGCTTTTCAGATTTTATTTCTTTAGGAGACGCACTTGCTAATTCTAGGTTAAAGGTTTCAGCCCTAGGAGATGCACTTCCTAGTCCAGGTCTTTCTGTATATACTTTTAGGAGATGTATTTCCTAAATTGAGATTTCACCCCTAGGAGACGCACTTCCTATTTTGGGTCATTTAAGTTCATCCCTAGAAAACGCACTTCCTAGTTTGAGTCATTGAAGTTTCACTCCTTGGAGACACACTCCCTAGTCGAGTTGATCTTCAATAAAGGAACACCATCCACAAAAAAAAAAATAATACAAACAAACAAAAACAAAAAAAAATTATCATGATCTTTTTGGGGTACACCATTCCCGACATTTGATTGCTTTAAATAAAGAAGTAGTTTAGAATTTTGTTACAATAACTCACGAAATTTTCTTGGAGAAAACAAGGGCAGAAATATTTTGTTTGTTTGTTTGTTTTGATGTCTGAGTAGGTTTTACCTCGAGGCACGTGATTTGAGATGACCAAAAGAAGTCTCAATCCAAAATAGAGAAAAGAAAAGAAAAATGCAGAAGTGGATGAATGATGTGAATTTCTCAAGACATGGCTGAAGTTACGAGCAGTGCATGTCCGGTCTTGATCCGAAGAAGCCGTGGAAAAATGAGCTAACACCTGCAGCTAGCAAGCATCAAGGTTCAAATAAAAAGTTTGCATGAAGCACCATTCGAGACTCAAGATCAAGCTTCAGAAGACTTATAGATATGAATCTTGTAACTCATAGATGATAGGCTTGTTTAGTTCTTTTAGATTTTGATTTTGATGTAATAACAGGACCACGGATCGGACCCTCGACCGAACCTCATTCGACTCTCGAAGTCAGCACTCCATCACTCTCCTTGAACTACACGCGACCTGATTCCCTTATAACTCGGGATATGTACGTTGTCCAAAACATGGACTCGGTTGCACCTTTTTTTTTTGTTTCGTCCTTTTTTGAATAACGATATGGTATAAAATTAGTCACACAGATCACTTTGTCTTTGCTTAGAAACTCTTCATGTTTCCAAGCAAAAAAGGGCAGTTGTGAGAACCTAATTTTTGACTATATTTGATTTTTCCATCACTTTTTTAGAATGTAAATAATTGTAAGTTTAATCTACATATTTTCACCTTTATTTTATTTTTAGTAGGTTTTATTTAAGAAAATTAAAAATAAAATATTATATTTTCTTGATTTTAAAATATTTACCTAGTATTTTTATTTTTACCAATGAGTCATTTTCATGTGGAAAGATTCTTCTTTATCTTTTGTAACAAACTCACATGCTCTCCCTAAAAACTCACATGCCATATACGCTTTTTTTTCTTGGCCACCAATTAATCCCTATACCTACTCCTATATATCTGCACATTCAACAGACAAAAGAGGCGAACCTAATTTCCAAGAAAAAAAAAATGGCAGCCATTTCCCCACCCGTTGGAAGCTCTAATCATCTATGTTTCTCATTCTCACTAGAAAATTGAGCGACCTCATCATTCCTTTCTTTCCTCAAGAATAAAAAAAATAGCAACACCCCTACCAAAACAAATCCCATAACAGTAGCTCACTTCCCTTCCTCCATAACCAGCCATCAAAACCACAAAAAAGGGCTACCTTCACCAACCAAAGCTGGAAATCAGCAGTAAACCCAGCTCCAAAGCGCCCTGAAAGCTGTCCCAAAAATCAGGCCAAAACGATCTGAAGAAAGGGCCAAAATCCAGGCGCTAATCATCACCCAAAACACACCTGAAACATCCTCCAAACAACTATGAAAATCAGCGAAAAAATCTTTATTTGTACTCCAAAAATCAACTGGTAAACATCACAAAAACAATATCGAACAAGGTTCGGTTGAGCTTCTCTCGAGTTCGCCATCGCTAGTTTCCGGTCATGGTCACTGACTCGCTAGTGTTTGGTTTGATTGTTGAATTGAAAAGCTTTAAAATTCAGATTTCGGCAATAAAGGTTTGTTTCTTTTATATATTGTAACGACCCGGCCGGTCATTTCGTGAGATTAGCCCCGTTTCCCCCATTTCTTCTTTGTCATGTATTTCTTAGCCTGTTTATGTTGTATTGAGTCGGTTGGTTCGGGTTCGGAGTGGTCGTGGTGAGAACTGAGATACTTAGTCTCTTAAAGTAGCTTAATAGTTGAAAAAGTCAACTGGGAGTTGACTTATTGGTAAACGATCTCAGAATGTGGATTTTATGGCTCGAATAGCTTTGCTAGGTGATTTGGGACTTAGGAGTGTGTTTGGAATGAAGTATTGATGTCCGATGTACAATTAGGCTTGAATTGGCGAATGTTTATTTTTTGTGATTTCTGGTCGCAGTGGAAAATAGACTATCAGGGTCGGAATGGAATTCTGAAAATTACAACAGGTTCGTAATCTGATTTTGGATATGTGTGCAAAATTTCAGGGCAATCAGATGTGTTTTGGTTGATTTCGGCATCATTGGCGAAATTTAGAAGTTTCAAAGTTCATAGGCTTGAATTTGATGTGATTTTGGTATTTTTGCATTGTTTTTGGTGTTTGGAAGGTTCGACTAAGTTTGAACGAGGCTATGGAATATGTTGGTATGTTTGGTTGAGGTCCCGAGGACCTCGGGTGTGTTTCGGGTGGTTAACGGACCAACTCTTGGCTTAAGAACTTGGGAGATTATTGCTGGTGTGAGTTTCTGGTTTCCTTCTACGCAATTATGGGAGGATGTTTGCGATCGCGTAGGTCTAGATAGAGGTGGCAAGATTTTTGTTATATGCGATCGCGTGGTAGAGGTCGCAATTGCGATCGCGTAGAGTTTAAGGGGCGCGTGAGTGGCTGAGCCGTTGTTCTTCGCGATCGCGTGGAGTGGTTCGTGATCGCGTGGGTTTATGTCCTGCTGAATCGCGATCGCGTATGAATGTCTGCGATCGCATAGTGTAATTTGATAGGGCAGCAAATTTATTCTTCGCGATCGCGTGGGAGTTTCCGCGATCGCAGTGAAGAAGAGGCCTGGGCAGAACAGTTTTTAAGTTCCAATTCGGGGGTTCTTGGCCATAACTTATTTTTTTCATTAGAGAGCTTGGGTGAAGGAGATTTTGGACGAGCCTTTCAATGGGGTTCTTGTGGTAAGTGTTTTTCATTCATTTTTGGTTTAATTTCATGAATTTGTCTTTATTTTCACCATGCAATTTGAGGAACTAAAGTAGAAAAGTTGGGAAAAATGGGAGGAGAATTTGGAAAATTCTTTTGGTGATTTGAGTGGGAAATTGTGGTCTGAATGTGGCGTTCTTGGTATGTATAGAATCGTGTGAGGATGTCGATTCTAGTGATGTAAATTTTATAGGTTTCCGAGACGTGGGCCCAGGGCTCGGGTTTGGCTGAATTTCGAGAATTGTGTCTAAATTGATAGTTTTCGATAGGGTTTTGTTCCTTTAGCGTATATTGATGAAGTTAATCTGGTTTTGGTTAGATTCAGAGCATTTGGGAGCCAATTCTAGGGGCAAGCACATCGCGGAGTAGCTTTTGGGCTGTTTTGAGGTAAGTAACAATTGTAACTCTAAATGACACCCCGGTGATTGATAATGTTTTGGTAAATGAGCTGACGCACATGCTAGGTGACGAGCGTGGAGACATGCACCGATAGGAACTGTCAACTAGTCTGTCCCGTAGCGACTATTAAGCCGCGTATTCGATTTGAAATCCTGCGATATCTTGTATTTTAGAAATTTATACTTGTTTATGGGCCGTGAGCCATATTTGGGGCCTTGTGCCGACCTGTTTAGACCCTCTGGGGTATTTTTCATGTTTGGGGCCTTGTGCCGACCTGTTTAGACATTCAGAGGTACTTTTACACTATTCCACCAGTATCCTGATAGTACATATGTGGACTGAGTCATGTTTACCACTTGTTGTTATTTTCACTGTTATCACACTGCTTTGAAACTCTGAGAAGCATGTTTGGGCTGAGTCCCGTGAGTTGAGATGAATTTCCCGAGTGGCTTGTGGGGATGACTGAGTCAGGCCGAGAGCCGAGAGCCGAGTATGTGAGGATAGTTAAGGATCGGGCTGCACGCCAAAGCAATATATATGTCCAGGCCGAGAGTCGAGTATATGGGATAGTTATGGATCGGGCTGCACGCTGCAACAATATATATGTTATATATAACATGTGGGTCGGGCTGAACGCAGCAGCAATATAGATTATAATATAATGGGTCGGGCTGCACGCCGTAGCAATATAGAATATATATATATGGATCGAGTTGCACGCCGCAGCAATATATATTATATATTGATCGAGCTGCATGCCGCAGTAATGTACATATTGGCTCGGGCTGCACGCCGCAGCAGATATAACGCTTAGGCTGAAGGAGCCCCTCTAGCAGTTTGTACACCCCCAGTGAGCAGTCGACTATTATATGGATCTAGCTCCACGCCGTAGCGTATGTTATAAGGATCGGGCAGCTCGCCGTAGCAATATAGATATGTGTGTATATATATATATATATATAGCGGAGCGGGCTGCTCGCCGCAGCAATTGCATGTATTACTGGTACTTGTTAAGTAAGAGTGTCTAGTGTGAGCATGAGATATTGATAGTGGAGTCACGAGTAACTGAGAGGCTTTCCCGAGAGGTTTTATTGTGAGTGATATTGTGCCCGAGGGGCTTATATTTTATGAAAATTTCGTTTTCACTCTTCGTTACACTAAGCCTCTGATAATAAATGTTGGATAAATGTTTTTATATGAGATCTTTAAATGGAAACCGAAGTTTTATGAAATATTCAGAATTGTAGATTCCTAACCTGATTTATTCATTTCCACTGTTATTCATTATATGGATTTACATGATTTAAATGCTCGTCACTACACTCAAGTTTTTAGTTACTTTGATTACTTACTGAGTTGGCGTACTCACATTACTCCCTGCACCTCTGTGTGCAGATCCAGGTACCGAACCATCTCAGTGGTTGACTTCCAGATGAGGTTGGAGTTGTTCGAGGATCGAGGTAGCTGCTCAGCGTCCCCAGCTCACCTCCTTTCCTTCTCTCAGATCATAGTTTTTTTTGGTCTTTCTACCTCAGACTTTTGTTGTAGCAAGTCACTATATTGTACATTGTATTTACAGTCTTAGATGCTCATGACAGTTGACTCCAGGTTTGGGGAAGTGTATAAATTATTCATCTCATTCTGCTATTTTAAAATCTGCTAATTTTGGGAAATTATGAAATATATTGATAGTCTGAAAGGGTTGGCTAGCCTAGTTCTATGATAGGCGCCATCACGGCCGGTTTAGGATTTGGGGTCGTGACACATATGTACCATGCCTTCTTAATTTGATTTCGTGATTTTGGTTGAACAAGTATTTCATTAAGTCTTTATATCTATGTGAATGTTCATTTCATGTCTTAAAAGTGGATATACTTAAAAGCTGATTTTGTGTTTGTTGGCATTAGAATACATGTAGCCATTTGTTAGCATTTCTGTTTGTTGGTATTCTTGTGAAAGGTGGCCTGAATTTTCTCAAGATATGTTCGTGTTGTAAGTCTGATATTTAACTGGTACTGTCCAATGATGGAGCATGTTAAGTACTGCCCATAAGAATGTTTAAGGGAATTAATCAAATTTGTGAAGTTTGATTTAGAATTCATGAAGTAATTTTGTATAAACTGTAAAGATCCGTAAAATTTTCTTGTTTAAAAATAATGCCTGAATGAGTCCCCGAGTTGTTTTTATAGTGGACATTTTTAAAACGGACAAAAATTGAGTAAAAAGTACCCCGAGATTTAAAGAATAAAATTTTCCAGAAAGTGGGTGTTATGCGACGCACTATGCGATCGCATAACGTGTATGCTGACCGCATAATGGTCGCATACCCGGGCAGATCACAGTCCCATTCAAGGTGAACTATGCGGTGCAATGTGCGATCGCATTTCAGTTCTACGGACCGCATATCGGTCGCATTGTTTCCTTTGATTTTGGGAGGAAAGTTATGCGACGCATTATACGATCGCATAACGTGTATGTGGACCGCACAATGGTCGCATACCTGGGCAGTGTGTTTTGAATTTTGGCCCATCTCGATGGCCATTATGCGCTCGATTCTGCAGACCGCATGTTAGGAATTCGATCGCATTCCTGACCGCATTCTTGTGTCGGGCCCTATTTTTCTAATTTTTAAAACCCGACCCCAGTTCATTAAAACACCCCTACCCTTCAATTGTTAACCATTTTCTGATATATTCGAGAGAGGAAAGAGTAGGTTCTAGAGAGAGAAAGTTCCAACTTCATCAAATTGGTCTTCCTTCATCACTAAAGCTTGGAACTAATCAAGTAGGACACAAATTTCTTCACTCTAAGGGGTAAGCTTCTACCTCATTAACCATAATTTCTAGATTTTTGTTAAAATAAAGCATGGGTAGGATAGTTCATAAAGATAGGGTTAAGAATCTTGCATGCATGTACCCGATTTATCATAATCTAGTAAAAGAAAATAGGTTAGAGTAACCTTTCACTAAAAAGGGGTCATTTAATCTAAAGGAACACCTAGGGTTTGATAGAAAGCTCCAATGAGTTCAAGACATGTTCATGATTCCTAATTCTAAGTTTAAATGTGCCGCATTGTGAATTAGATTGAAGGTGCTAGTCGTTCCGGTGATTTGAGAGTAAAAGTTAGAAAGGGATTTCGACCCCAGGTATGTATGGCTAACTTTAACCTTTGTAGAATCCCCTTGTTGGGTCCGAGCATACGACATGTGTACCTTGTTGATAATATGTGAATTGATTGTTCAAATGTGTTGAGACTTAAGATTCTACTCTTTGATTTGTCCTAGTTGATTGTCATATTACCGTGCTATATGCGGTTGTGAAAGGTGTATTGATGTGTCTGTCTCATTATGTGCAAAGCTCGTAAATGCTCGAGAGTATCGATATGAAAGTATGTGTTAATGAATGAAAGATTGTTGATGCGCCCAAGTGTGGGAATGTATATAATGGCTAAAAGTCATGCGTGGAAAGTAATGGAAAAGGGTATTGTGAAACGATGTAATTGAGTTGAACGATTATGGCAACACTGTGTACATGAATTACTGCTTGGTAAGAGCTATGGTGGCTTGGGCCCAAACAAATAAATTGTTGATATGAACTTATGTTCCTTGAAATGTTGATTCTTGTGATTGATTGTTGTGGTTAATTGTTACAGAATATGATTGTCGGGTGGGATCGGGTTGTGCGCCGCAACACGAACTAATAAAGATAATAAGATGTGAGGTAATAAGGGTGGCCGAGGAAATAAGGGAGGCCGAGGTAATAAGGGAGGCCGAGGTAATAAGGACGGAATGTGATCATTATCACCATCGAAATGAGAAAAAAATCGGGGAAACTCTTGAATATGGTAATGTTGAAAGGGGACAAGGAGAGATTGTGAAACTTGATGATTTGGTGTTCTTTTCCACGTGCATTGGTTGATTGGTTCTATTACTGTTTCTTACTTGTGTATTGTTTGATTGTACTAGGGATAAAGTTTGTTCATACATACTAGTACTATTCCACAGTACTAACGTCCCTTTTTCTGGGGCTCCATATTTTCTTATATAAATGTAGGTGGTTCTACAACAGGTAATTCTGCCCACCGTCAGTAGTGCCTCCTTTCCTTTTCGTCAGCTGTTCTGGTGAGCCCCACTTCCTCTCGGGGCCACGTGTAGCTCATGTCACCTTAATTTGAGTTTACGGTGTAGTGTAAGGTATAGCCAGGGCCTTGTTGCCGACAAGTAGTATATAAATATTTTGTACTTGTAGAGGCTCCGTGGACACAACGTGGGGAAAGTATATATATGTATGCTGGGTAGTAAGCGTACGGTTTGGAATCGTGGTCCTCGTTGTTAATGTGGTATGTGTTTTCTAAGTATTTGGTATCATGTGTTAGTAATGATAAGAAATAGAAGTGAATTCAAGTTGAAAGTTCATGCTTAAGCTATAAATGACTATTTTACTTGAATAATGTGTATTGAAATCACGGGGTAACGCGTGGGATAAGAAAGGCAAATCATGTTCGCTTGACTGGGGCCACCCGGTTGAGTGCGGGTCGCATCCCTCGATTTTGGGCGTGACAAACTTGGTATCAGAGCCGAAGGTTTTAAAAGTGTCATAGGATGTCTTGGAGCCGTGTCTAGTAGATCCCTTCTTATCAGTGTGTTGTCGACCACATCTATAATTAGGGGCCTACATGGACATTTAGGAAACACCCTTTTCATTGTTATTCTATATCATGCGGTGAAGTGGAAAGTGAAAATATTCTTGTCTAACTCGTGCTCTGTTCCAAAATTTTCAGTAGTGGTACCAAAGAAGAGAGCTCGGCTCGGCCTAGAGGCCGATGCCACCCCAAGGGTGGCTGTCAAATCTGTACCCGATGGTGCGGGTGAGAGCGAGTCCTCGACTTTGAATCTACCTGGCCTTTTTGTTCCAGACCAGAGTGTTCCTATTCCCGCTGCGGCAGAGGGTGCTGCAACCCCTCCCGCTAGTATTCCTAATCCTTCTTCCGTTCCAGCTTCAGGTCCCGGTACTTCTAATGGGGACCTCAGGGGAGCTATTCATATGTTGACTCAGTTAGTGGCCGATCATGCCCAAGGATCTCATGCTGCCCCTGCATCCTCTAGCGGGCAGGGAGATTCCACCGGTTCCAGAGTCAACTAGTTTCTGCGGTTGGCCCCTCCAGAGTTCTCAGGTATTGATCCGGAGGCCGATCAATAGGATTTTCTAGATTAGATGTGCAAGACGCTTCGGGTTATGAAGGCTACAGCGACAGAAGGGGGTTGAGTTATCATTTTACAGGCTGAGGGGAGCGGCGTATTCATGGTTCGAGATGTCGGAGAATTCCCATGGGGAGGGAAGTCCTCCGGCGAGATGGAATGAGTTCGTTGATGCTTTCATGGATCACTTCTTGCCTGCCAAGGCTATGGCCGCCCGTGCTACAGAGTATGACGTTCTCAAGCAAGGTAATATGAGTGTGTGGGAGTACCACATAGAGTTCGTGAGGTTGTCCAAGTATGCTCCTCAGTTGGTATCGGCTATGGGTGCCAGAGTTCGACGGTTTGTTCAGGGCCTCAATCCTTTGGTTGTGAATGAAGTTACTACAGCGGCCTTGCACTTAGACATGAATTATGGTAAGATAATGGGATTCACCCAGGCCATGGAGGATATGAAATTGAAGATAAGGTCGGAGAGGTAGAGTATTAGCAGGGCCCGGTCAGCAGGCCACTTGGAGAGTTCAGTTGGAGGAGGGAGACCAGTTCAGTGGAGAGGACCATCAAGGTCATCCCAGTATTACGCTCTGTCCTCATCCAGTGCATCGCCATCAATGCACCATTATCAGCAGAGCTATCGCTGGGGACCATGATCAGACAGTAGGAGACCCCATCAGTCCGGTCGTCCAGAAGGGAGGTTCCAGCAGCAGAGGAGAGCTCCATGCCCTAAGTGTGGGAGGTTCCATACGGGCCTTGTTACCTGGATATCCCAGTATGATACGGGTGTGGGGTGAGAGGTCATATTCGGCGATATTGTCGTGCGCTCAATTAGGGCATGGGTAGTGGTTTTACTCAGTCGTCCAGTTCTTCAGTCGCCGCATCTTTAGTACGTCCTCCAGCTCCAGCAGAGCATGGTGCAGTTAGAGGTGGAGCTCGTGGTAGAGGTGGACCCAGCCGGTTCTATGCTTTGAGTGGTCGCCACAGTGCGGAGGGTTCTCCATATGTTGTTACAGGTATTATGGATGTTCTAGTTCTTGATTGTTATGCTCTTACTGATCCGGGATCCTCCTTGTCTTATGTTATCCCATTTATTGCTTCAAGTTTTGGGATAGAACCCGAATAGCTTCATGAGTCGTTCTCTCTGATGACTCCGGTTGGTGATTCCATTACAGCCGCACGAGTCTATAGGAATTGTGTTGTCACGGTCTGTGGTCGAGATACCACGGCCGATCTTGTCGAACTAGGGATGGTAGATGTCAATGTTATCATGGGAATGGATTTGCTTTACTCGTGCTTTGCTAAACTCGACTGCCGAACCAGAANCTAGAGTTTCCTAATGAGTCAGTTATTGAGTGGAAAGGGAATGGTGTGGTGCCAAAGGGTAGGTTTATTTCCTACCTTAAGGCCTCGAAGATGATCAAAAAGGGGTGTGTTTATCATTTGGTCCGGGTTGCGGACACCACTTCAGAAGTGTCTGCCCCCCAGTCCGTCCCAGTCATGAATGAGTTTCTTGAAGTATTTTCGGACGAGTTTCCAGGGATTCCGCTAGATAGAGAGATCGATTTCGGGATTGATGTATTGACAAATACGCAGCCAATATCTATTCCACCATACAGAATGGAGCCAACATAGTTGAGGGAGTTAAAGGGGCAGTTGAAAGACTTATTAGAGAAGGGGTTCATTCGGCCGAGTGTGTCGCCGTGGGGCGCTCCAGTTCTTTTTGTCAGGAAGAAGGATAGGTCGCTTCGGATGTGCATTGATTATCGGCAGCTCAACAAAATCAATATAAAAAACAAGTATCCATTGCCCCGGATAGATGATTTGTTCGACCAATTGCAGGGTGTGAGGTTCTTCTCCAAAATTGATTTACGGTCGAGGTATGACCCGTTGAAGATCAGAGAGCAGGATATTCCTAAGACCGCCTTCAGAACTCGTTATGGCCATTTTGAATTTTTGGTTATGTCCTTTGGACTGACCAATGCTCCAACGGCTTTCATGGATTTTATGAATCGGGTTTTCAAACCGTTTCTTGACTCATTCGTGATTGTTTTTATTGATGACATCCTTGTCTACTCGCGCGGTCGGGAGGATCATGCTAATCACCTCAGGATAGTTCTGCAGACTCTTCATCAGCACCAAGTGTATGCCAAGTTTTCGAATGTGAATTTTGGTTGGAGTCAATCACATTTTTGGGTCATGTTGTTTCCAAAGAAGAGATTAAGGTTGATCTCCAGAAAATCACAACGGTGAAGGATTGGCCTAGACTAATGATCTCGACAGAGATTCCTAGTTTCTTGGGCCTAGCCGAGTATTATCGGAGGTTTGTGGAGGGGTTCTCTACCCTCGCCTCCCCTTGACTAAATTGACACAGAAGGAAACTAAGTTCCAATGGTCCGACGCTTGTGAGAAGAGCTTTCAGGAATTTAAATCAAGATTGACTTCAGCACCAGTGTTAACTTTGCCAGAAGGCATGGAGGGATTTTTTGTTTATTGCGATGCTTCGAGGGTTGGTTTGGGATGTGTGTTGATGCAACACGGAAAGGCTATAGCCTATGCTTCCAGACAACTCAAGAATCACGAGAAGAATTATCCGACACATGATTTAGAACTCGCGGCAGTTGTGTTTGCATTAAAAATCTGGCGGCATTATTTGTATGGGGTCCATGTGAACGTGTTCTCAGACCACAAGAGTCTACAATATTTGTTCAAGCAGAAGGAGTTGAATTTAAGGCAGCGGCGATGGTTAGATTTTCATAAGGATTATGATATGAACATTCTGTACCATCCAGGGAGAGAAAATATAGTGGCCGACGCTCTCAGTCAGAAGTCTATGGGTAGTCTAGCTCATTTGGAGGAAGATCAGAGGTTGTTGGCTCGGGAGGTTTGTCAATTGGCTAGTCTGGGGGTTTGTCTCTCGACCTCAGACGAAGAGAAAGTCATGGTGCATAATGGGGTAGAATCATCACTTGTAGCGGAAGTCAAGGAGAAGCAGTTTATTGATCCGACATTGGCACAGTTAAAGGAGGCTGTTTTGAATAGCAAGATTTTGGCATTGTCACTCGGAAGCGATGATGGTGTTTTGTGCGGTGCCAGGGAAGGCTATGTGTTCCTGATATGGATAATCTTCGGGAGAGGGTGATGGCGGAAGCTCACAGTTCCAGGTATTCCGTGCACCCAGGTTCTACGAAAATGTATCAAGATCTCCGAGAAGTTTATTGGTGGAGCGGTATGAAAAAAGGTGTGACGGACTTTGTATCTAAATGCCCGAATTGTCAGCAGGTGAAGGCCAAGCATCAGAGGCCTGGTGGGTTAACTCAGCTTATGGAAATTCCAATGTGGAAATGGGAAATGATCAACATGCAATTAGTGGTAGGGTCACCTCACACTCAGCGCAAGTTCTACTCGATTTGGGTGATAGTGGATCTTCTCACGAAATCAGCTCACTTCTTGCCGGTCAAGTCCATCGATATTGCAGAACAGCACGCTCAGTTGTATACCAAGGAAATAGTCAGGCTTCATGGTACTCCGGTTTCCATTATCTCAGACCCAGGAGCTCAGTTCACGGCTAATTTTTGGAGGAAATTTCAGCAAGGTTTTGGTAGTCAGGTAAATCTCAGCACAACTCTCCATCCGCAGACCGATGATCAGTTAGAGAGGAATATTCATACGCCTGAAGATATGTTACGGGCTTGTGTGTTGGACTTCAAGGGTAGTTGGGATGATCATTTACCGCTTATCGAATTTGCTTACAATAACAACTTTCACGCTAGTATTCAGATGGCCCCATTTAAGGCATTGTATGGAAGGAGGTGTCTATCTCCAATTGGGTGGTTCGAGGTTGGTGAAGCAGAATTGTTAGGGCTAGATATCGTGCACCAGGCATTGGAAAAAGTCAGAGTCATTCGGGAGAGGATGAAAACCGCTCAAAGCCGTCAAAAATCCTATGTAGACGTTCGTCAAAGAGAATTTGAATTCCAAATTGATTATTGGGTATTCTTGAAGGTATCTCCCATGAAAGGAGTGATGCAGTTTGGGAAGAAAGGGAAATTTAGCCCAAGGTATGCCGGGCCATATCGGATTGCTCAAAGGATAGGGCAAGTGGCTTATAGGTTGGAATTACCCCCTGAATTATCATTAGTGCACCCGGTGTTCCACGTGTCCATGTTGAAGAAAGTGGTTGGAGATCCATCAGCCATCGTGCCAGTTGAGACTATTGAGGTTAATAAAGAATTATCGTATGAAGAGGTTCCGGTTGCTATTCTTGATAGAGAAGTCCGTAGATTGAGGAACAAAGAAATTTCTTCAGTTAAAGTATTATGGCGAAGTCAGCACATTGAGGAAGCCATGTGGAAAGCGGAAAATGAGATGAAAGAAAAATATCCCCATTTGTTTGAATAAGTCTAGTAGTGTTCGTCAGAACTGTCATCTCTAAGCAAATTATATTTTATGTCCGGTTTTGTGCAAAAGCATCCCATCTTCCCCTAATTGCCTTATTGTTGTAATCTCCCAATGCGTGCTATAACTAAACCCGCTATTCTATTTGGGTAGTGTGTAACCCTTGAGGTAAATGAAATTTTTGTGGAACGTATGTGTTAGGAAAGTGATTAATGGTAGAGTAGGTTGGTAATGATTAATTGAAAAGAATATAGTATATTGAGGTGATTGGGTTGTATGGGACTCATTAAAATGACCAAGTTATGTGAAAAAATATAAATCATGTGCAAATTTGTGGTATAAGAAGAAAGAGCTATGTGTAGTTGACAAAATGACTGAATATTTTCAAATTGTTGAGGTAACAACGTTGTGTGTAAGTTATTGGGTGATTAAAACTACGTAATGGTGCTTGGAAATGTGTTTCAGGGGCTCTCTGACATGTAGATAGGTGTAATTACAAAGGGAACTCTGGCAAAAATTTTCTGAGATATTGGAGTTAGTGAAAATCTTGAAGTTTCATATCATGATTTCAAAACTAAATAATTTCCAAAAAAAAAAAACCCCCATTCGAGGACGAATGATTTTTAGGGGGGGGGGGGAGGATGTAAAGACCCGTACAATTTTCTTGTTTAAAAATAATGCCCGAATGAGTCCCCGAGTTGGTTTTATTGTGGAAATTTTTAAAACCGACCAAAATTGAGTAAAAACTACCCCGAGACTTAAAGAATAAAATTTTCCAGAAAGTGGTGTTATGTGACGCACTATGCGATCGCATAACGTGTATATGGACCGCATAATGGTCGCATACCCGGGCAGATAACTGCCCTATTTGAGGTCAACTATGCGGTCCAATGTGCGATCGCATTTCAGTTCTGCGGACCGCATATCTGTCGCATTGTTGCCTTTGATTTTGGGAGGGAAGTTATGCGATGCATTATGCGATCGCAAAACATGTATGCAGACTGCACAATGGTCGCTTACCTGGGCAGTGTGTTTTGTATTTTGGCCCATCTCGATGGCCATTATGCGCTCGATTCTGCGAACCGCATGTCAGGAATGCGATCGTATTCCTGACCGCATTCTTGTGTCGGGCCTAGTTTTTCTAATTTTTAAAACCCGACACTACTTGATTAAAACACCCTTCCCCTTCAATTTATAACCATTTTCTGATATACTAGAGAGAGGAAATAGTGGGTTCTATTGAGAGAAATTCCCAACTTCATCAAATTGGTCTTCCTTCATCACTCAAGCTTGGAACTAATCAAGTACGACACAAATTTCTTCACTCTAAGGGGTAAGCTTCTATCTCATTAACCCTAATTTCCAGATTTTTGTTAAAATAAAATATGGGTAGGATAGTTCATAAAGATAGGGTTAAGAATCATGCATGCATGTACTCGATTTATCATAATCTAGTAAAGGAAAATAGGTTGGAGTAACCTTTCACTAAAAAGGGGTTATTTAATCTAAAGGAACACCTAGGTTTTGATAGAAAGCTCCAATGAATTCAAGACATGTTCATGATTCCTAATTCTCAGTTTAAATGTGCCGCATTGTGAATTAGATTGAAGGTTCTAGTCGGTCCGGTGATTTGAAAGTAAAAGTTAGAAAGGGATTTCGACCCCAGGTATGTATGGCTAACTTTAACCTTTGTAGAATCCCCTTGTTGGGTCCGAGCATACAACATGTGTACCTTGTTGAAAATATGTGAATTTATTGATCAAATGTGTTGTGACTTAAGATTCTACTCTTTGATTTGTCCTAGTTGATTGTCATATTACCGTGCTATATGAGGTTGTGAAAGGTGTATTGATGAGTCTGTCTCATTATGTGCAAAGCTCATAAATGATCAAGAGTATCGATATGAAAGTATGTGTTAATGAATGAAAGATTGTTGATGAGCCCAAGTGTGGGAATGTATATAATGGCTAAAAGTCGTGCGTGGAAAGTAATGGAAAAGGGGTATTGTGAAATGATGTAATTGAGTTGAACGATTTTGGAAACACTATGCACATGAATTACTGCTTGGTAAGAGCTATGGTGGCTTGGGCCCAAATAAATAAATTGTTGATATGAACTTGTGTTCCTTGAAATGTTGATTCTTGTGATGATTGTTGTGGTTAATTGTTACTGGAAATGATTGTCGGGTGGGATCGGGTTGCGCCCTGCAACACGAACTAATAAAGATAATAAGATGTGAGGTAATAAGGGAGGCCGAGGTAATAAGGGAGGCCAATGTAATAAGGGTGGCCGAGGTAATAAGGACGGAATATGATCGTTATCACCATCGAAATGAGAAATAAATCGGGGAAACTCTTGAATATGGTAATTTTGAAAGGGGAGGGAGAGATTGTCAAACTTGATGATTTGGTTGTTCTTTTCCACGTGCATTGATTGATTGGTTCTATTACTGTTTCTTACTTGTGTATTGTTTGATTGTACTTGGGATAAGGTTTGTTCATACATACTAGTACTATTCCACAGTACTAACGTCCCTTTTGCCGTGGGCGCTACATTTTCTTATATAAATGTAGGTGGTTCTACAGTAGGTAATTTAGCCCACAGTCAGTAGTGCCTCCTCTCCTTTTCGTCAGCTGTTCTGGTGAGCCCAACTTCCTCCCAGGGCCATGTGTGGCTCATGTCACCTTAATTTGAGTTTATGGTGTAGTGTAAGGTATAGCCGGGGCCTTGTTGTCGTCAAGTAGTATATAAATCTTTTGTACTTGTAGAGGCTCCGTAGACACAATGTGGGGAAAGTATGTATATGTATTTTGGGTAGCAAGCGTACGGTTTGGAATCGTGGTCCACGTTGTTAATGTGGTATGTGTTTTGTAGGTATTTGGTATCATGTGTTAGTAATGATAAAAAGTAGAAGTGAGTTCTAGTTGAAATTTCATGCTTAAGCTATAAATGACTATTTTACTTGAATAATGTGTATTGAAATCACGGGGTAACGCGTGGGATAGGAAAGGCAAATCAGGTTCTCTTGACTGGGGCCACCCGGTTGAGTGCCGACCGCGTCCCTCGATTTTGGGGCGTCACATATACAATTGTATGAATTGATATAATATTTGATAATCATATTTGTGCATTCTTATGTTTGTAGCCTTGCACTGTTTAATTCAAATGTCAATTTAAAAATGACATTGTAAAGGAAAATTCGTGCCTTGTTTACTGGAGGAATGCAAGCCTATCTGAAATGCTAAGAAGATAATTTTTACTAATTTTCTTACATTGCTTTGTTCAAAATTTATTACTTTATCCACTTTAAATTCCATAATCTATGGCCTTTCACAAGAATCTCAAATTTAGGTAAATAATGGATTCTTGAACATCGTAGTTGCTTTAGGCGCGATTAATAACAATCATCGTGATTATGGGTACGGTTCCCGTGGCATAGTCACGATAAGTAAATCTCAATTCGGGTGTGCATTTCATGTGACCCGACCATAAATTCGAATAATAATAATAATAATAAAAAAAATAAACATGTTGTAAATCGCGGGTGCATTTCATGTGGCGGGATTCACAATATGTCTAAACACAAACGAATGCGCGACATCACGACTTGTTCAATAAATTCCATAAATACCAAAAGTGTTTATTAAATAATTAAAAGCGGTAAAAGGTAAAATGCACAATAGGTTCTCAAACATGTAATAAATAAGATAATTAGGCCGATTATTAATAGTTGAGCGACCGTGCTAAAATCACGGAATCCGGGAGTGCCTCACACCTTCTCTCGGGTTAAAAAAATTCTTTACCCGATCTTCTGGTTTTCGCAGACTTTTAACGGAGTCAAAATTCCTCAATTTGGGATTTAAAATAAACCGGTGACTTGGGACACCATAAATATCCCAAGTGGCGACTCTGATAAAAATAATAAACCCATTTCGATTTATGTCACTTAAATTGAAAAAACTACATATATTCCCCAATCGGGAAAAAGGAGGTGTGTCAAACCACAATTAGGAAAATATTCTTAGGTTCAGCTCACTTAAGCATTTTATCAAGCACTAGGTGTGCATTATGATTTCAAGGTCCTCCTATAGTGGATTCCTTCATCCCACAACCCAATGTCTACCCTTATGAGCTGAACAACCTTCCCATAACTTTGTATGTACATGCATGCATAGATAACACCCCTATACCTAAGAATCACACGCCCAATTACGCATCTTCTACCCCAAACTCGAAATTGATGACAATAGTATGGAACCTTACCTCTTGGTTGAAGACCTTGTGACTTTTCCTTGTGCATTCTCCAAGTCTTGAGCAAGGATTGATGAATAATTAGTTTAGGAAACCCCCCCTCACTGTAGACCACTTTCCTCTCTCTAAAATATCAATTAGGACCATCCAAAATAAACTCCAAGTTGTTTTAGTAAAAAATGGATCAGGTGAAATTTTCCAAAACATAAACTCTACGAAGCCGGGTCTGCGGTCGTAGACTGGACCGAAAAGCAAGTATGCGGCCCACAAAGGGGACCGCAGATAGTGTCCCAAAAACTGCACAGGGCTGGACAGGTCTGTGATGGATCTGTGGTCCTGTCATGACCAAAAACCTATCTTGTTGTGATGGCGCCTATTGTGAACTAGGCAAGACTAAATCCAACATTTTCCTTCATTACAGTAAAACTGTCTTTTAAATTTAACAGCGGAAAGGTTTAACATTAATAAAATCCCATGTAAACACAAAGTTTACTGAAAATACGACACAAATGTCCCAATAATCGGGGCGTCACTGAGTACATGAGCGTCTAATAGCCAGACATAGTCCACAAAATGTCTATAGTAAAGGGAGTAAAGTGAGTACACCAACTCAGTAAGTAACAGGTCCCAACTATGGAATGAAGATAGTGACGAACTCAACCGGTGCAAATAACATGAAATAAATGTACGAAACGCAGAAATGCTCTTAAAGCAATTTATGTAGTTCATAACTGGAAGTAAAGCAATGCCGAATAGTGTATTCAAGATAAGTCTACTTTCACTACATGCCAATGCATATACTGAAAATGATGCACCATAGTATCAGCCTCAAATTCCCTCACTCTCGATATCTCAACCACTCGGTACTGCATATGGCTCAACCGTCCCAGGGAAGATCCATCCTGGAATATATACTCATCGCTGACCGTAGGTCATCCAGTACCGAGGACTAAGGCAATCCAGCCCCATGGAGAAGATCCATCTCAAGGTAATAAGTACATCGGACAAGATCCATGTCCAGGGAAGATCCATCCCTCAATCATATCAATTGCGCTCACTACGTGTGTGTTACAGACTCCGGACGGGCTCCTATAGCCCAAGCGCTATCAAACTCATCAATATATCCGCTGCGGCGTGCAGCCTGATCACATAAAAGTCACTCACAACCAGGAACTCGGCCTCACTCAGTCATTAACCTCTCCAGTCTCACCACGGGCTCACAATGTCATGAAAATAACCCGGAAATGATACGATGAATCAATAAATAATTCATACTGAGGTATGATATAAAAATGCATGATTATGACTGAGTATGGAATAGTAAATGAAACTAGTGAAATGACAGCAAGAAAAAGACCGCTAAGGGTCCAAACAATACCGGCACAAAGCCTAAACATTTATGTGTAGCATGATTTAAGGCTCAACTACTTTATCACATGATGAAAACGTGGAGTTCAAAAAGATAGAGTCACCAAACAATGAGATGGAGTCACCCAGGCCACTACTTTCACGGTGCACGCCTGCATTCCTATCACTTGGCATGTGTGTCACCTCAATACCAATCACATAGGAAATAATTAGGGTCTCAAACCCTCAGAACCAAGTTTGAAGACGTTACTTACCTCAAACCAAACCAAGTCCTACTCCGGGATGCCCTTTCCTCCCGATTCGCCCTCCGAATGTCCCGAATCTAGCCATAAGTAATACAAAACAATCAATTTAGGCTAAGGGATCAAATTCACAAGAAAAATATCAAATTATAGGCAAAATCCCGAAATTCACTCAAACCTGGACCCCGGGCCCACGCCTCGAAATACAACAAAAGTCACAAAATTAGAAAACCTATTCACTCACGAGTCTACCCATACAAAATTTATCAAAATACGCCATCATTTGGTCCCTCAAAACCCCAAATTACACTCTCTAAAATCCCAAGCCCTAACCCCTTATTTCACTTCAAAAATCCTACTAATTAGGTGGGAAATCAACGAGAAAACACCATAGCTAATGATAATAGAGCTCAAGTAACTTACCTCAGTGAATACCCTTCCAAAATCACCCCAAAAGCTCCAAAGTCCAAATTGAAAATGGTGGAAATGAGAAAAAGTCACGAAGTCCCCTTTTTATACCTTCTGCCCAGTGAATTCGCACATGCGGTCCACTTTCACGCCTCTGCGACACCGCACCTGCGAGAATTCCATTGCAGGTTTGGAACTCACTTAGAATCTCAGGTTCAGCATCTGCGGCCAAACTTCACACCTGCGATCGCGCACCCGCGCATCACCCTACGCTTCTGCGAAATTGACCAAACTCCTCATTTCCGCACCTGTGCCCCAGGTCTCCCACCTGCGGGCTCACAGTTGTGACCCCCTTCTCCCACCTACTTATCTAGACCAACCCAACATTTTCTGCATCTACGACCTTCCACGCGCTTATGCGGTCTCTCACCTGTGGCTCCCTCTCCACGGGTGCGAAAAAAAACCAGCAGCAATAGTTCAGCTGCATTTCCAAATTTCCAAACCTCCCGTTAGCCATCCGGAATCACACCGATCCCCTCAAGACCTCAACCAAACATACCAAGAAGTCATATAACCTTATACAAACTTAGTCAAACCTTCGAATCACTCAAAACAACATCAAAACACCAACTTAACCTCAGATTCAAGCCTAAGAACTTCTAAACTTCCAAATTCGACAAACAACGCCGAACCCTATCAAACCACGTCCGAATGACCTCAAATTTTACACATGCGTCACAAATGTTACCACGAACCTGCTCCAACTTCCATAAATATATTCCGACTCCGAAATCAAATTTTCCACTGCCGACCAAAATCGCCAAATTTCCAACATCCACCCATCCAAGCCTAATTCCACTACGGAACTCCAAATCACATTACGGATGCGCTCCTAAGTCAAAAATCACTTAAAGGAGCTAATGGAATGATGAAAATTGAAATATGCGATCGTTTACACATAAGTCAATATTTGGTTGAGTTTTCCAATATAAGCTTCTAAATAAGAGACTAAGTGTCTCAATTGACTCCGAAACCACTCCGGACCCTAACCAACTAACCCATATCATAATATACCTAAAAAGCACAAAAGGAAGTAGAAGTGGGGAAAACGGGGCTATAAATCTCGAAACGACCGGTCGGGTCGTTAAAGGTCCGCATATCAGTTATGTGGTCACATAATGGATCACAGAACCTCCTTCTAAAGTTTTCTCATGTTTGATATATGAGGTAATTCTTGGCCTACAAAATGGTTATGCAGTATCATAATGGACCGCATAGGTTCTCAACATTAGCTCAAGTTTTGCTTCTCTATGACCGATCTGCAGCCCACAAAGTGGTTCTGCAGTGTCATAGTGGACAGCAGAAACACCATGGTCTATAAAAATGATTCCTTCATTTCCCTGACGTACTGTACAACCCACAAAGTTCATACCTTGGTGCCATGAAACCCCGGGTTTTAGGTTAAATTTTACGGGGCCTTAAATCCGGGTAAACTTGGATTGACATCATGCCTTAATTGTGCTATTTGTATTTATCATGTGTATTGATTTCCATAATTATGAATGAGATTGAGTATTAGAATAAAAATATTGATTTAGCCTCTTACTTTGGAAAATTGGGAAATATTTGATGAACTATGGATCAGTGTCTTCTTGACTCGCATGAATTTCTGCGAGCGAGGTTATTTCCCTAATCTTATGGCATCGAGTCGTTCTCCTCGGTAGTGTGTAAATTAATCTTATGGGATCGGGTAGTTATTCATGGGAGTGTAGTAAATTACTCTTGTGGGATCAAGCTATTCACCTTGTCAGTGTTGTAAATTACTCTCGTGGGATCAGACCGTTCGTGTTACAACCATATCCGCGTACATTCAATCGCGCCATAAGTTAGTCGATGAAAATTGAAGAAGAGATTATCTTTGAGATGATAATAAGTAAATCATATTGGTCTTAAATGATACAAGGGTGTATAAGAGTGATTAACAAGTATTAGAAGTTAGAAGTAAAACGAATCAAGGATTTGTAACCCTTATTTTGGGGAAACATAGAGGTGCTTGATATGCTAAGGTGGTTGTGTTTTAAGGTATTTGAATCATATATATATTTATCATAAGTCTTTAAGTCAAGCGAGTTATGAAAAAAAAGTCGACAAAAGTTGTCGCAGCTTACGTTCATAATTTTATTTAAAATTTAGGTCGAATTCTACTAAGCATTCCTCTCAATGTACTTGGAATTAGAGGGCGATCCACCTAAAAATTGAAGATCTACGAGTCCAATTTCCAATTCATTAAATCGTTTGTCGATACGATATCAGAGTATAGAGATATTCACGTTTTCGCGAGACTGCGCAAGCAGCTCTCTATGAGAACCACTTAGGCGGTTGAGATATATTGATATATATGAGACACTTTAAGCTTTTTTTAACTCATTCTTTCTCACTCTCTTTACATCCTAGATACCTAAAAACTTTCTCTCAAGGTTCTATCATGATCAAAGTCCCAAACAAAGGGCAAACAACACAAATCAAAGGTCGGGAATCCCGTTGTGCTAGTGAGTGCTGATTTTTCTGTAGTTCCAGATCGCATGGGAGGTTGTTTTAAGTGGTTTAATTTCTGTAAAATACTCTCTCAAGTTTTTAATATCTACCCTAGGTGATTTCATGCCTTCCAAAGTAATTCTAGTGCACAAAAACCCGAATTGATTACTAGTTTCGCGTCCTTGTTCTCTTGGCAGCATTGGAAGAATATTTCGTGGTGAAGTAAGGTGAAATTTGAGTTTTTCTATCTGTTTAAAGTGAAGGAAGCTATTACTCTACATGTATTTAATATTATCCAAGTTGCGGCTATGTCGTTGAAGCTATAACTTGTGAGATATCTATCAAAAGGCTTGTTAGTAATGTTGTTGGTTGGTGGAATTTTGTTAGAGGCTTAATATGATCATTATTGATGTTGTTTGGGCTGTTTGGTGAATGTTTTTTAACTTGTGGGAAGTCATATAAATAGGGGAGGTGTTGTCAGTTTTATCGTAAAATAGGTTGCAGTCGATATATAATAGTTATGACGCTTAAACTGAGGATAGTATCATTTCTCTTAATGTAGACTATGGAGTCGTGACATTTGCTTAGCTTAAGGTTGGAAATTATATACAAGGTATGTGAGGATATCCCTTTCCTTCTTTTGCACGACTCCTATTGTACATAATGTAATGAACGAGCTTCCAAAGATACTCCACTCTTAGAAGATAGCAGTGCTTAAATTATTTCCCTTCTTATGGAACGATTGATGTTGATGTTGATGTTGCTTTTGTTATTCTTATGTTATCAATGTTGTTGTTACTTCCTGATTCTTATAAGAATCATGATGAAGAGTTAGTCCTTATAATGTGTATATAGGTTACCTACCTTACGTCACTTTGAAAAGTTCACCGTGTGATTCCAATGAGTCTAGCATGCATTATTTATATGTACCTATTTTACTCTACCAAGCGCCACTATAGTCAGCAGGTAAAACACCTATTGTGTAACCATTGATCAGTTGGGTTTTACCGAGGTCTACCTGGCTGAGTACTATTCAACCGAGCCTTATGATGGCCGGGTACATTTTTACCATGCCTATTTTGACCGGGTATGTTATGGTGATGGTGATGCCCATAAAAGAACGAACTATATATATATATATATGTGTGTGTGTGTGTGTGTGTGTGTGTGTGTGTGTGTGTGTAGCATGCATATCATGGCAGTCACCCTTAGAGCCTCTATCCCTACTCACATTACTATTCTTATTTATGCTTTCTTGGCTTACATATCAGTACTTTATTCGTACTGACGTCCCATTTATTTTTGGATGATGCATGTTGTGTCACAGGTCCTGATATACAGGTAGACGAAGCTCCCCACCATAGTAGGCTACCCAGTTCAATGGTTATTGGCGAGATCCATTATCCAGACCTGTCGTGGTCTTGGTATGCATTTTTGTTATAGACATTATGGGTATGTCGGGGCCCTGTTCCGGTAATGTTAGCACTTATGTTCCTTTAGAGGCTCATAGATAGGTGTTGACTCATGTATAGTTTGGATAGGCTTGTCGGCCGAATTTTGTTGTATAGCCTCTTGTGGTAGCTTGTCGGCTCGTACCTTATATATAGCTTCATGACAAGCTTGTCGACCGATGTTATATATGTTCATGCTATTATCTGTCATTATTGGTTATTTAGGATTCATGTCTACCATTTGTGTTCATCTCAACGACCCTTATGGGCAATAAGAAAGGTTAGGTAAAATATATGGCCGGTATGGCCCGGGTGCCTTTCATTTTCCTCCAGTTTGGATAATGAAAAACTTGGTTTTAGAGCAAGTCTATCCCAGGGGTTGTCTATGAGTCGTGTCTAGTAGAGTTCTTATTGTAGACGTGTAGCGTGGCACATTTATTGTCAAGAGGATACATGACATCTGGAGTTGTTACTTTCCTTTCAAATCTAGATCGTCCATAAAGTTGAGTCGTAAGTGGTCATCTCTAATGGTAAACTTGTTTTCTGCTAGCGATCCTTTCAACTAGAAAACATCGATTAGTAGATGGCTTGATACAACTGCGCGAGAGGGTACCAATCAGGTGCCTCCAGCCAGAGCAGGCCAAAGTGAGACTTAGAGCGAGACGTCGTCTCATAGCTCATATACTCCATCTCCTCCAAAGGATGTTACGAAGGACCCAGCACCTTCAGTTGCTTCATCTAGAACTAAAGGACATGATATGTGCAGTGTGGTGCAGTTGTAGACTAGATTGGTAGCTGCTTAGACTCATAGGAAGAATATCAGTGCTAATGATAGGCCAATTGGTGCGAGAGTTCATGATTTTATTAATCTAGACCCTCCAATGTTTACCGGATCAGAACCCAAGGAGGATCCGCAAACTTTTATTAATCAGGTTCATTGGACACTATGGGTTATGCACGCCGGTGATACTGAGGAAGTAGAGTTGGCTTCTTATTAGTTACGGGAGTTAGCAGGTTTTTGGTATGACACTTGGGAGAGATCTAGGGGTTTGAATACTCCTCCAGTTGTGTGGAAAGACTTTTCTGAGGTCTTTCTTCGTCACTACTTTCCAGTTAAGATACGACGAGCTAGAGTTGATAAGTTCTTGAACCTTCGACAAGGTAATATGAATGTTCGAGAGTATAGTGTGCAATTTGATTCTTTAGCAATGTATGCTCCCTATATGGTGACCGAGATGAGCAATAGGGTGCAGCTATTCCGGAACTGGTTTGGAACACATTTATTAAATGAGTGCATGACAACCTCTTGGTAGAGGACATGGATATTTCCCATATTCAGGCTTATACTCAGAAAGCGCCAGCAAAGGGCAGATAGGGAGCAGGATAGGGGCCAACATAAGAGGGTGAGATTCACAGGGTACTATGGTGACTTCATAGGTAGTTTCAGGACCATGTCTTCGAGTAGTTTTGCGCCACCTTTAGCTAGTGCTCCTCCATAGTTTCAGAAGCCTCAGTATGATCGATCTATCTATTCTGGTCCAGATCATAGTTCGCGAGAAGCATGCTTGCAATATCATAGGGATATTAGTCAGACGAGACCCACATCACCCCATTGTGATCAGTGCAGCAAGGCCTACTTTGGACTGTGCTGTTGAGGTTCCGATGCATGTTCTTCTTGCAGACAAACTGGCCATATGATGCGGGATGGTCCTAATACAAGAGGTGATGATATGGATCAGCTGACTGGTTCTGTGTTTGGTTCTTCCTCATCTGTTTGACCTCCACCACAAGGTTTTCAGCAGTCGGTAGGTCGTGGTAGAGGTGGAGGTGCAGTGCCGAGTTAGAGCGGTACTCAAAATTAAACCTATGCTCGAGGAGGTCGACAGTATCTCGAGTTGTCTCTGGATGTTATTAAAGGTATATTGTCTATGTTTTCTTATGATGTATATGCACTGATTGACCCGGGATCTACATTATCATATGTTACACCCTTTGTGGCTAATAAGTTTGGCGTTGAGCGTGAATTGATAAGTAAACCACTTGTGGTATCCACTCTAATACGAGATGTTTTGATTTCTAGAAGGGTATATAGAGGTTGCACAATGATGATTTGTAGTCATCAAACCTCGGCGAATGTATTTCAGTTAGAAATGGCTTATTTCTATGTGATATTGGGAATGGTCTGGTTGGCATCTTCTTCCAAATATTGATTGTCGTACGAAGATGGTTAGGTTTCAGTTCTCGGTGAACCCGTCATTTAATGGAATAGGAACATTACTTGCCAAAAGGTAGGTTTATCTTCTATCTTAAGGCAAGGAATATGGTCTGAAGAGTTTACATTTATCATCTCGTTCACGTTAGATATGCGAAGGCGAAGCCACCTACTCTTTAATCAATTTCCCGTGGTGAATGACTTTCCAGACATTTTCCCATATAAACTCCTAGGACTTCCATTTGGAAGGGAGATTGAGTTTAGCATTGATGTGTTTCCTAACACTCAGCCGGTCTCTGTCCCTCCTTACAAGATGGCCCCGACAGAGTTGGGAGTGTTGAACGTGCAACTGAAGGACTTGCTAGATAAGGGCTTCATTAGGCCTAGCACTTCACCTTTGTGTGTGCAAGTCTTGCTCGTGTGGAAGAAAGACTGGTCGTTAAGGATGTGTATCGATTATTGACAGTTGAATAATGTTACTGTAAAGAACAACTATCCATTTTCGAGGATTGATGACATGTTTGACTAAGTCCAGGGTTCCAAGTATTTCTCCAAGATTTACTTACGTTTAGTGTATCATCATGTGAGGGTTAAGGAGAAAGATATTTTGAAGACGACCTTCCAAGCAAGATATGGTCACTTTGAGTTCTTGGTAATGTCGTTCAGGCTAACAAATGCCCCAGCAGCTTTTATGGATCTCATGAATAGTGTATTTAGGCCCTATCTTGACGTGTTATTGGTCGTATTCATTGATGACGTTATGGTGTATTCTCGTTCGGAGGCGGAACATGCAGGCCACTTGAAGATAGTATACAAACCTTTCAGGATCTTAAGTTATATGCTAAGCTTTCCAAATTTGAATTCTATCTGAACTCAGTAGCATTCCTTGGCAATGTGATATCTAAGGAGGGTATTAGTGTCGACACTCTGAAGATCGATGTAGTGAAGAATTGGCCGAGACCTACAAAGTCGTCAGAAGCCCGCATCTTTCTGGGGCTATCAAGATATTATAGGTGGTTTGTAGAAGGATTTTCCTCTATATCAACACCGTTGACTAAGTTAACATAGAAAGCTACTAAGTTCTAGAAGTTTGTAACGCTTGTGAACATAGTTTTCAGGACATGAAGAATACATTGACATCCACGCCAGTGCTCATTCTCCCAGAAGGAACAAAAGCTTATGTGATATTGTGATACCTCGTGTATAAGTTTTGGGTGCGTATTGATGCAACGTGCGAAGGTGAATGCTTATGCATCAAAGAAATTGAAGACACATGAAAAAAATTACCCAACTCATGATTTGGAATTGGCTGTAGTAATATATGTTTTGAAGATATGGCGACAGTACTTATATGGTGTTCATGTTGACATCTACACATATCACAAGAATTTACAATACATCTTGAAACTAACAGAGTTGAATTTGAGGCAGCTTAGATGGCTTGAATTACTGAAAGACTACGATGACGAGATATTGTACCATCCTGGTAAAAGCAATGTTGTTGCAAATGCTATCAGCCGTAAGTCAATTGGAAGCTTAGTACACATTGAGGCAGGTACACAAGGGTTGACTTAAGATATTCATCAGCTGGCCAATATGAGAATTAGATTGGTAGCCGAGGTAAAAAAATGAAGATATGAAGACCCTACCTTAGTACGATGAGAGAGGGCATTGCGAGATTGCGACTTTCAAGATCGGAGGAGATGGAGCACTAATAGGCCAAGGTCAATTATGTGTGCCTAATATGGTAGGGTTGCGAGAGAAGATTATGATTGAGATTCATCAGTCCCGATATTCCATCCATCCCAGCTTGACAAAGATGTATCACGACATTAAGGAGCTGTACTGGTGGGACAACATGAAGAAGGCTATTGCAGAATTTTGTACCCCAATGTCCTAATTGTCAACGAGTAATTATCGAGCATCAGAGACCCAGCGGATTGATTCAGAATATAGAGATTCCAACCTGTAATGGGAGGTGATCAATATGGACTTCATTATTAGATTGCTCACTCTTATCATACGTTTGACTCCATCTGGGTGATAGTTGATCGACTTACAAAATCTGCCCATTTGCTGCCAGTTAAGACAAGTTACACGGCTAAAGATTATGCGATGCTGTATATCAAAGAGATTTTTAGGCTTCATGGTGTGCCGATATCTATTATATCAAATTGAGGAGCTCAATTTACTGCTAACTTTTGGAGGTCCTTTCAGAAGGGTTTAGGTACACAAGTGAATCTCAGCATTGCATTTCGTGCAAAGGCTGACGGACAGTCTGAGCGTACCTTTCAGACACTCACAAATATGCTACGAGCATGTGTTATAGATTTCAATGGTAATTGGGATGACCATCTGCCACTCATAGAATTTGCCTACAATAATAACTACCATTCCAATAATAAAATGTCCCCATACGAGGAGTTGTTTGGGAGGAGATTAGATCACCAGTTGGATGGTTTGAAGTTTGCGAAACAGAATTATATGGGACAAATTTGATTTACCAAGGCATTGAGAAAGTGAAAGTGATACAAGAACGATTGAGGAAAGCACAAAGTAGGCAAAAGTCTTATTCTGATATCCGATTTCGTGATCTAGAGTTTGAGGTTTGTGATTGGGTTTTCCTAAATATCTCACCGATGAAGGGTGTTATGAGTTTTGGGAATAAGGGTAAGTGGAGTCCGTGGTACATCGGGTCGTACAAGATTCTTCAATGAATTGGACAGGTTTCTTATGAGTTAGAATTTCCATCCGAATTGGAATTTTCCACCCGCTATTCCATGTATCAATGTTGAGGAAATGTAGTAGGGACCCTCTCGGTTCATCCCTATCAAATATGTACAAGTTATGGAGGATCTATCATACGAAGAAGTGCCAGTGGTTATATTAGATAAACAAATCTACAAGCTGAGAATAAAGGATATAGCTTCCGTCAAAGTATTGTGGAGGAACAAGAATATAGAAGAAATGTGTTTACCTTGAAAATGGTTTCAACAACTTTATTTGATTTGTGGTTCTAAAAATACGCGATTTATTGCAATACTAGTTAATAATTAAGAAGCAATGAGTGTAAGCAAAGAAAATGAGGCAAGCAAACCAAAAGTTGTCACAAGGTTGGGACCTCGAACTTACCAGAGATGGGGCCTCAAGGTCTAATAATAGAAACAAATGAAAGATAATAAATGAAGAACAATAAACAAGCAGCAATAAAGCTGAGAGACAGTGTTGAGCACGAAAAAAGCTGAGAATGTTCTATTGTAGTCAATTTGTTGCCTTTACAAAATGATAGGGATCCCCTTTATATAGGAGGGGAGAATCCCAACATATTACATCCCTAATTATGACAAAAAAATATTATTGGTACAGCTGTATCACGACTCAGTACGAACTTGTACTATTTTTTGCAGACCTTGTCAGTTCTAACCACGTGTCCTTTTGAATTTTCCAGTCTTTCAATGAAGGTCATCGATTTTTATGATGCCTCGAGGTCTACCGTGACGACTTCGACATACCCTCTTGAGCTATTCACTCCGAGGTCAAACTTCTTATTTCCCTTCGAGCCTTTTGAGATCGGACTTACAATGCCATAGAGACCCTAAAATCGGGCTTCCCCGATTTCGGCCGTATACAGATAGTCCTCGTGTTTCTAAGAATAAAATGATGAGAAATGATTTTGAATTATTGGATCTTCGATATTCCCCTCGTGACGTCAGTCGCGTGAAGTCAGCAATTGATTGACGGAAAGGTTGCACAGAGGCCATGTCAACACGGTTTATGAAAAGCCCACGAACCACTATTCCCACCCTTTCAACTCCTCCAATACGCTTAGAGGGCCCCTATAAATATTCCAATCCTTCATCCTTCATATTTTTACTCTTTACAATATTTTCAAATCTTTATTAATAGTTTTCTTCCTTCATCCCTTCTCTGCACTCATTTCTTCGTTGTTTTCTTCTTCTTATTCTAAAACATCACCATAGTCATGGCCAAAACTTCTAAGACAGCCCCTCAAAAAAAGAAATCCCCTTCTTCTTCACGTTCGTCTAAGAGAAAAATAGCAATACCCCCTAGTTTTGAGGAGTACATCCCCGGGCCCTGTGAAACGTCATCTAATTTTAAGGTCGATAGGCCTTCTTCGGTAGCAGGCCGATGTGAGCCCATGTCTCGATATGTTAGTCTGGTAATTGATATCGAAAAGGTAAAGGTCGATTGTCTTTGGGGGGAGGCGGTGCAAGTGAAAATTCCTTCATCTGAAGAAGATATAATTACCTATAAAGTTGGCTTTCTAAGCGTATACACATACCCCTTCACCTTAGGTCCTATGGACCCTTCTTCGCCACCAATAGATCCAGTGATCCTCGTTTTTTGCCGACAAAGTCGAGTGACGCTAGGACAGATCTATCCTTCTTTTTGGCGAATCATCTATTCAATCAGATATTATTCGAACATGGTCGAGAGGATGCCTTTCACCCTTGACTACCTGATTAGACTGTATAGCCCTCGTCTATATCGAGGTGGCCTAGTTAAGCTGCAGCGTCGATCCTCGAAGGAATTCTTTGCTAGCATCGATGAAGACTAGGACCGAGGGTGGATGAGCCACTTCATTTGAGTAAGGACCTCAGACCTGATCCCTATCGAGAAGATGTCATTCCCCGATTAATGGAATATGAGTCGTGAGTGCCGATTTATCGAATATGCTTCGTTAATTGGATGTTTTCTTTTCCCTTTTGAACTTATTCTCTTCTATTGACACAGCCGTCGAGTGGTACCCTAGTGCGGTCAAAGATCTCCCAGCCTGGGTATGATAATTGGATTCCATCTCTCCATATGTTAAGTGCGTTTGGCGCGACTTGGCCAAAACTCGATGGGAGGCCAAAATTCATGGTAAGCTTAAATCATTGTCGTATCTTAATTCCTTAGTAAGAGATTTCTTGGTGGTATACTCGATCTTTTGTTCTTGTGCAGGCCTAGGTGAATCCGTTTTGATAAGGACGCCTCCCCTTGGCGAAGTGGAGATCCCCTTAACTTCCGCAGCTGCTAGGAGTCTTCGTGCTGAAGACGAGGATGATGACAATTGCCCACTGGTAAATGGGGGAAAGCGAAGCGTCGATGTTTCGAAGGCTACCGAGCTAGATACTGCCAAGCCAGGGGCTGTCGATACGGTCCTCGAGCCGATCATAACCATGATACATAATGTGCCGATGAGAACTTGGCCGGCGAAATCGGGGGACCCAGCTCTGAGACTCTTCTAGAGTGAGTGAAGGCTCCGATTAGGGTTGTTAACATAGATGATCCTCTGCCAGGCCCGTCATTTTCTTCAGGACAAATACGGGATGCCCAAAATAGGGAAACTCCCAACGTGGGGGCATCCCAGGGAGAGAATGATATATTTGAATATTACTTTTCCGGTGTTGAGGATGAGCATGATCTCGATGCTCCACTTATTCTCGAGGAAGATGAGGAACTCCAGAAACAGGTACTAATACTTGTGCTTTTGAGTTTTAACTCTTGTTTTTCTTACTACCTCTCTTTGTGTTATAGGTCGTAAGGTTAACGACCGGGCCTTCTCCAAGTTAAGAGTCGAGCTGACTCATTGCGAGGAGGAGTTTGGGAAGCTCGTGGAAAAGTCGAATGAGCTCAAAACTCTGCATGTACAAAGGGGAGAGGAACTGAATAACCTTATGGCAGACTTGGAGAAAACACTCCAAGAGCGAGCCAACCTCATCGAACATGTAGCTTAGCCTTCGAGAGTCTGCTTTCCGTTTTCATAACTCAGCGTTCAACAATTTGACTTGGTTTCGCAGATCAAGCAGAAAAATGACCTAGCGGGGAAACTTCGGGAAGAGATTGTGGCCAAAAGTGCTGAGATCCTCGACTTGAAACGGAGCATGGATAACATGTCCTCTTAGAAAGACACTCTTCCAGAGGAGCTGACCTCGGCCCAGGATCTTCTTTAGGCTGCAAAAGAGGAGGGCCACAAATATAAAGCACTTCATGAAGAATTGTCCGTTGCGCTATCCTCGTACCGAGAAGATGCCGCTGCCACAAATGCTCGAGCCTAGAAGATATATGAAGAGACCGAGCTCAAGGACCTGCGCCCTCGGGCATGCTTGATTAGAAGTTCGAAGGCAGGCATTCAAAGAAGTGCATACCAAGGGTTTCGATCTCTCTATCGAAATCGAGGAAGCGAAGGCCTAAGAAGAAGAGTCGACAACACCGATCGCTTCCGACGAGGGCTCTGCTAGTTGCTCGGAGAGCAGTGAAGATGAAGACTAGGCCCCTTTTCGTTCTTTTTATTTCTTCTTCTTTTGGTTAGGGCTTTGAGTGAGAACTTTGTAAATTCATTCTTTGTAAATGCACTCGTGTAAATACACCTTTATGTGTTTATTCAAAGGTTGGGTTCAAACTTAATTTCAAATTCTTCGAGCTTGGCCTTGGCTTAATAGAGACCCTTAAACCGGGCTTCTCTAACTCCAATCACATACCTTCCTGAGAAAGGACTGACAAGAAAACAATTTGACTTCTTGACCCCTCGAGGCATTGCACGGTGACGTCATTCTTACGACGTGACCGCAAAGTTACCGTTGTGGCCTGCTGGTTCGCTTCCCCAAAAGTCATAATTTCTTCGTCAGAGCCGGTTGGCTATCAACATCAATGAATAGTCATCGCTTTTTTCTTATATATACTTGTTTTCCCTTTCATTAACATTTTTATCGCTTTGTGCAACCATCTTCTTCTGCAGAGTTCCTTTCCTCCACCATTTACGCCACCATATCAGTGTAAAGCTTTCGCCGGCATTTTCATCTCCCCTTTCTTGTTTTGAAGAGATCATGGCTACCGTATCCACATCCGTTCATCAAAAAGAGGGAAGCCCCCCTTACTTTCTTCCTAGCCGGTGGTACACCGCCGGTGCTTGGCGAGCTAACCTCGAACTTCTTTTCCTTGAAAAAAGATTTCATGCTAGAGAAACCCACCAATGTCCATGGCCATCGAGATACATTCGATCAATCGAGGAGAGACACCTTGAAGCTGTAAGGAGAGACTGTGGATGGGGAGAAAGGGTATTACTGCAGATACCCTCTTGGGAAGAGGATATTATGGCCCATGTAGAGGGGTTTCTGAACGTGTATATGTACCCCTTTACGTTAGGTCCCCTCGACCGACTCGTGCCCGAGTTCTGTCGAAAGTATCGAGTTACCTTGGCTCAGATCCATCCATCTTTTTGGCGGATCGTGCTGATGATGAGATTTTTTTCTTAAAAGGCCGAGCTTGAGTTTACTCTTAGCCACCTTATTAGGATGTATCTGCCTCTACATTTCCGAGGTCTAATTAAACTAAGACGCCGATCCACCAAGCCCTTCTTCGCCAATGACGACGAGGACAAGTATCAAGGATGGATGTGTTGGTTTATTCGAATGAGGACCGTCGACATCATCCCTGCGGAGTTCCTGTTGTTCCCCAAGGAATGGAGTTTCAAACATAAGTAATATCTTGTACCTTATTACTTTTGTTCTCATTTTTTTCGGATTTCATAAGAATGCTCTTTTTCCCCTTCCACAGTGGTCCCGTGGATGCCAGATGCGGTCCTCGATCTCGCGGACTGGGTTTGGAAGTTTGCTGCTGCTTGAACCTATGACAAACGCAAGTGGCGAGATTTGTCGAAGGGCAAATGGGAGGCAAAACACCATGTTATGTGCTATGTGGTTCCTCTTTTTAAGTACTTTTCTTTATGTATATTATTTTTTCCTACGGCAGGCATCGGTGAGTTCTCTGAGGTGAGACTGTCTCCTCTCAGGGAGGAAGAAGGTCCTTCGGCTTCAGATCCATAGAAGGATAATAAAAGGAAAGAATCCTCGGGGGACGAGGATATTCATAGCAAAGAAGGACCTGCCGGAGGCGCAAAAAGGGTGCAGCCATCGACGAAGGTCTTACATTCGTTGGTCAATTCACGAATGATATCGCTGCCAAAGAGGATGGTTCTGCGCTGATATCTCGAACTAGGAGGCCTCTCAAGACTCGAGTCCCCTAGCTTCGAGGGAGAGGCTCCAAAAGAGAAGAGGGGTGAAGGTCCTTCATTACCTGATTTGGCAGCTAGTTGTGAGACGTAGACAAGTACTTCGATGGGGATGGGCTCCGTCGCACCTCTGCCCGATGAGAGTGCCTTGGGTGCTTTTCCTAAGGCCACGACAACAGGTCTTTCACCATTATTCTCATATTCCTCCGAAGATACCATGAGGGATGCTTGGAGCTAGAGGTCTCCCAAATCAGGCAGGGTCCCGAGTGAACACGACCCCCTCAAGGGTTGCTCTACCGGGGCCGATGAACCGAGCTAGTAGATGTGAACTCGACATTTAAGGAAGCGAAAGAGGAGATGAAGTCTAAATACCCTTACCTATTCCTGATTGGAGATAACGAGGATGCCAAGGGAACACAAGATGCAAAGGAAGCTAAAATGTTTCTATGAGGTAAATAATAGCTTGAGAATACTCTTCCTTAATACAAAATGGTGATATGATGTTAATGCACATATCCATAATGCCTTGTATATCCTTGAGGCTGTAGGTGTTACATCTCATACTTTAATATTAGTATAACTCATAGTAACCCATATGAGCTTGAAGGGATTAAGACCATTCATGAAATTATAGAGGATTTGTGACTATAACGTTGTAAGACCCTGTAAGTTTAACAATATTGATACCGGTATATATATTTAATATAATATTTTGAGTGGAAAAGTATTGATTTTCTGAACATTTAGTATATCATTTTTCCATAAGTGAAAAAAATCACGCCCGAACCTTATTTGCTACTTAATTCCAGAAAGGTAGTGGCCAAGTAACCAATCTATCCATTTGATAGAGAAGTGCTTAGAATAAGAAGTTTGAAATGTAAGAAATTGGAGTTGGTTGGATATCACATCAAGTTTGGTAATAATATTAACAACTTTGATGTTGAGGGAAAAGTTTCCACTTAAGAAGAAAGCTTAACCTGTTTAGACAGGCTAAAATGAGAAGTGGGTTAGTTTACTAAAGATGATGAGTACTTTTTCTAACACGCTATGACTTTATTTTTCCATTGATAATCTTTTTTATAATATGCAACTTTCACATATTAATTTCAAGAATTAAAAATTATTAAGATAATCAAATTTATACTGCAATCTAATTTTCTCATTATGCTATTCTATTTTATATTAGCGTATGTATGTAAATTTTTTGAACTGAGAATTTATCATTCCGACAGTACTTCTGTCCTTGCGAGTAGGTAATAATACCTGAAAGTTGATTTCAAACGTTACTCTCCATTTTGAAAATTATGATTCTACATAGTTATTAATATTACTAATTTCGAACATGCTTTAAATTTTACACATATATAATATGATAAAGTTTATGAGATTTCCTTTATTGTAAAAATAAAAATTATTTTTTCACAAGAGAAGAAGGCTATCTTTTTACCATTTTAAGAATTAAGCATACGAAAATTTGTACTCTTTATATGAGATTAGGAAAATTAGAAGTTGAGAAAATATGTGTATTTTTATATGGATGTTTTAAATAATAGTGTATGTATTCATGTTTTAAGAAAAATGGTTCAGTGTTACAGTGTTTTCCACTTACAGTTGTACATTATGTTTGGGGCCATGTGGGCCCATAATAGTTATGAAAGGAATGAATTCAGCTAACTCGACCTATGTATGTTCTTGTTTAGGTCGAACAATCATGAGGTATAGAGTGATTCGCTCGAGCCGGTGCTGCACCGGGTGCCAACCACGCTTCCCCAAGTTTGGGGCGTAACAAAGTGGCATCAGAGCGGGTCGTGTCCTAGTGAGTCTACAAAGCCGTGCCTAGTAGAGTCTCACTTATTGATGTGTTGTGCGCCGCATTTATAATTGAGAGTCTATAGGGCATTTAGGAAATGTTACCCTTCTTTTGTTTTCAAATCGTGCCATAGAGCCGAGTCGTAAGAAATCTATATGAAGCTTTCGCCAGATTTTGTATGCACCATAGGTGCTATCACAATAGAGCATTAAGCCATAGATGTAATTTCTACCTATATGGAAGGGGGGTTATGAAAGTGACAAAAGATATGATGCAAGATTGAATGGTAAGTAAGGTAAAGATGAAGAAGATATGACATACTCAACTACAAAAGGTTGTGAATAGTCGAGACATCAGATATAGTCTGGGTTTTAGTTTAATTTACACATGAGACCATAGTGAAAATTTTGTAAATCTCTAAGAGTTAACATTTGAGGACGAATGTTCTAAAGGGGGAAGGATGTTACATTCCGTATTTTAATATTAGGATAAGTCATAGTAACTCATATGAGTTTGAAGGGATTAAGACCATTCATGAGATTATAGAGGATTTGTGACTATGACATTATAAGACCCCGTAAGTTGAACAACATTGATACCGTTATATATATTTAATATGATATTTTTGGTGGATTAATATTGATTTTCTGAACATAATATATCATTTTTCTATAGGTGAAAAAAATCACGCCAGAGCCTTCTTTGCTACTTAATTCAAGAAAAGGTATGTGATGATCCAAAGGGTCATCTTATGATCTAAGGCTCCATTTCGGGCTCTTTATCCTTAAAACACTAATTTTTATTCACCTCGATTTGCGTCTGCAGTCCGGGCATGAATCCGAAAAGCCTTTATGTGAAGTTATATGAATTTTTGAGAGTTAAAATTGATTTTTAGTTGACTTTGGTAAAGATTTTGAGTAAACGGACCGGGACCCGTATTCCGACGGTCCCGGGAAGTCCGTAGTAAAATATGAGACTTGGGCGTATGCCCGGAATTGAATTCCGAGGTCCCTAACTCGAGAAATGAATTTTTTGATGAAAATTGTTAGACTGAAATTTAAAGGAAGTAAAGAAATTGATTGAAGTTTGAACTTGTTGTTATCAGGCCTGAGAGTCTTTGGCCGCAGGTGCCAGCGACAGCCCGCGGATGCGACCCAGGCCAGCCTTCCCTTTTTCCGTAGATGTGGACTTCCTCCGCAGAAGCGGAACATATTCCGCAAGTGAGGCCTTAGTGGACCATTCCCTTTTTCTCAAAAGCGGAAGCCCTCCCGCACGTGCGCAAGCGCAGGTGCGACCCAAGGACCGCAGGTGCGAGGGTCGGGCAGTGAGTTTATACTATTTTGAACTCCAGCCATCTTTCTTTTTTATTTTCAAAAGGGTGGAAGACCTAGAGCAATTTTCTCAAGGCTCTTTCTTCCAAAATTATAGGTAAGTGTTCATTAACTCGTTCCTTCCAATCTTTTAGTACTTTTTACAAAGATTTAACCTAGAATCCTAGAATTTTCATGGTAGAATTAGGGATTTTTGGGTAGAACTTAGGAATTTCGAAATTTGTAGATTTAGACCTCGAATTGAGGTCGGGTTCCAAAACCAATTACATATTCGGGCTCGAGGGTGAACGGATAAACGGATTTTTGTCCGAACCTCGAGTTTGGACCAAGCGGGCCCGAGGTCGGTTTTTAACTTTTTCTGGGAAAACATAGGAAAAACATGATTATGCATTAAAGTTAATTCCGTTAGTAATAATTAATGATATTGAAATAATTATGATTATATACAAGTGGGTTGGAGGTGAATTCTAAAGAAAAAGTTGTACTTGAGTAGTGAGTGGCCTTCGAAGTCGAGGTAAGTACTTGAGAGAATAGGTATTGTGTGACTACTTGCTAGTTGTTTTGTTGCTAAATACGATGTATAGGTGAGGTGAAGAGTACCTATACGTTGTGGTCGAGTCATAACATCCGAGTGAAAGATAATTCTTGTTATTCTTGCTATCTTAAAGCCTATTATCTATGATTATTGTTGTTATTGAAATTTTGGAAGATTTGTATCCGGTTCCACCGAGACGGATAATATCGTGCATATTGAGTTGAGATTGAAATGTTAAATGGTGATAGAAACTATGATGAAATACTGATTTCTTGTGAAATTCCTCTTTATATATTGTTAAAGATTCTGTGACGAGTGAGAAAAAGTGTAAAGCACGAGGGGTGATGCCGTGCATAATTTATTTAAATGGTGAGGAACAGTGTAAAGCATGAAGGGTGATGCCATGCATAATTTATTTAAATTTATGAGGAAGAGTGTAAAGCACGAACGGTGATGCCGTGCAAAATTTATTTAAATTGTGAGGAAGAGTGTAAAGCACGAAGGGTGATGTCGTGAAAAATTTATTTAAATTGTGAGGAAGAGTGTAAAGAACGAAGGGTGATGCCGTGCATTCTTATTTATAATCTGGTGAGGATGAGAGTAAAATCACGAAGTTGATGTCGTGCATTCTAATTATTATTTTGTGAGGCTGAGAGTAAAAGCACGAAGGGTGATGTCGTGCAAGTTTCCTTTCTATTTTAATTGCTTAAATTGTTGTTGATCACTGTATATTTCTGTCTTATTGTTTTCTCACTCCTTATGTTAAATTCCCCACTGTTTGCTCCCTTCCCATTATTTGTTGTTTACTTTTCTTTATTTGTTGTTATTTCTACTAGCATGATTATACATGTCCAGGTTTTTATGTGGTGTCCTGTCATAACCTCGTCACTACTTCGCCGAGGTTAGGATCGACACATACCAGTACATGGGGTCGGTTGTACTGATACTGCACTCTGCACTTCTTGTGCAGATCCAGGTTTAGGTCCGAGCTGAGTTCGAGTTAGAGCTGACACTTCCGCACGGAGACACGAGGTAGATCTGTTGACGTCCGCAGATTCCTGGTGTCTCTTCATCATTATTTAGTTGTTGTTTTATTTAGTTCATAAATAGTCATACATTTTCCTTCAGCCAAGTACTTGTAGTAAATTCTTAGAAGTTCGTGAATTGTGACTCCAAACCCTGGGTAGCTAGAGATTAGTATTAGTTACGCAGTATCGTTTTACTATTCCATTTATTACTTTTGGTATCGTATATTGGATGGTAGTAATATTTCTTATATATTTTCTTATTGTCGTAATGTCGTAACCCTCTAATGTTGGCTTGCCCGGAAAGTATAGCGTTAGGCGCCATCACGGTCTCGACAGTGGGAAATCGGGTTGTGACAAGGTAGTGGCCAAGTAGCCAATCTATCCATGTGATAGAGAAGTGCTTAGAATAAGAAGTTTGAAATGTAAGAAATTGGAGTTGGTTGTATATCACATCAAGTTTGGTAATAATATTAATAACTTGGATACTGAGGGAAAATTTTCCACTTAAGAAGAAAGCTTAACCTGTTTAGACAGACTAAAATGAGAAGTGAGTTACTTTTACTAAAGATGATGAGTATTTTTTCTAACACGCTATGGCATTTTTTTTCCACTGATAATTGTAACGACCTGACCGGTCATTTTGAGAATTTAAGCTCTGTTCAGTGGCGTAAGATCCTGAACAGCTTCACATTGTGTCTATCTACCTACGTGCATGGTTGAATTCAGTTACCGGATGATCCAGAGTCGAATTGGAAGAGGGATTTTAATTTTGGAAGCTTAAGCCGTGAGATTTGACCGGAGGTTTGACTTTTATGTAAACGACTCTGGAATGAGTTTTGGGTAATTTCAACAGCTCCATGTTGTGATTTTTGACTTAGTCGTGCGTTCGGACTTGGATTTGGAGGTCTGTAGAGTAATTTGAGGCAATTCGGCAAAAGTTGGAAAATTTTAAAATTGGAAAATGGAGAAGTTTGAGCACAATTGACTTTTTGGGATATCGGGGTCGGAACGCGATTTCGAGAGTTGGAGTAGCTCCGGGATGTCAATTGATACTTGTCTGCAAATTTGGCTTCATTCCGAGTTGAATTGATAGGATTCAGCACAAGTTTAGAAGTTTGAAGATTTGAAAGTTCATAAGTTCGATTTATAGTTTGATTCATCGTTTCGACATTGTTTAATGTGATTTGAAACCTAGAGCAAGTCCATTTTAGGTTATATGACTTGTTCGTGTGTTTAGACAGGGTCTCGGGGGCCTCGTGTGTGTTTTGGATGGACTTCGGGTCAATTTCCTTCTATTTTTCACTGTTCTTCTGTCTTCTGGTTTTTCCTTCTATGCGATCACATAGGCATAGCCGCGATCGCGTAGCATAATGTCGACCTGCAATATTTTCCTTCACCCCGTTCGCATAGATAGGTTCGCGATCGCGAACATATATTTTCCGCCTGCAACACGTTCTCTTTCATAAGTCCGCGATCGCATAGTATTAGCGACAGAAGCTTTATGATTTCCCCTTTCTCTTCTGCGATCACACATTGTCTCACGCGATCACATAGTGTAGTTCTAGGCCTCAACATTTTTCCGTTTTTGAGATTGCATTGTTCAGTACGCGATCGCGTAACACAAAAGTGGGCAGTAGCCATTTTTTCTTTCTACGCGATCGCATTAGTCCTTCCACGATCGAGTAGCACACTTTGGGCCAGCAACTATTTCTTCTACGCGATCGCATCCGCTCTCTCGCGTTCGCGATGCACAAATGCCTGGGCAGACAGATTATATTCCAAAATCGAGGGTTAGACCATTTTATTCATATATTCACTTGTTGAGCTCGGTTTTGAGCGATTCTTTGAGGTTTTTTCACACAAATCGATTATGTAAGTGTTCTTCACCTAGAATCTAACATATTCCATGATTTTATCTTTATTTTCATCATTTTATTTGTGTTTTGAGTTGAGGAAAATGTTTGTTTTGAAAGAAAATTTCAAAAATGAAAAAATCGTGATTTCAGGGACCAAATCATATCAGAATTTGATAAATTTTGTATGGTTGAACTCGTATCGGCATGGGTATTTATTTTTTGTAAAATTTTTCAGGTTCTATGGTGCGGGCCCGGAGGTCGACTTTTGGGTCAATTTTTAGATTCTTGTAAAGATCGAAACTTTATTATCCAGAATAGTTCCTTACAAGTTTTATGTGTGTTTTGAAGTTGGTTTAGTTTATTTTGAGCCATCTGGAGGTCTTTTCACCCAAGAAGTCCATTTTAGAGTATCGAGTTGTCGTCTTTGAGGTAAGTATCTTGCCTAACCTTGTGTGAGGGAATTACCCCCTAGGATTTGAGTCTTCTCTGTTGATTGTAGCCCGGGTACGCGAGGTGACGAGTGCGTGCTCAGACTTATCTGTAGGAGGTTGGATTTTTTGGGTTCTTATGTTATTTTATTCCCTGTGTACGAACTTGTACTTGTTATGACAGTGTTCCTGATTTCTAGTTTCATCTCTACCTGCTTAAATTAGAGTTACTTGACCTAACTGAAGATTATACCTTTCTACCGTCGTACTATATTTTTTATAAACTACCTATTTAATTGAAATTAGTATTATCTCACCCTATAATAGTTTAGCATTAATTGGAGTTATGATTATCTTTTGCGGCTTGCACTTATTTGAATTGTTGAAAAATCTCTCGTAATTGCTCATCCTTAAAAGGAAATTGGATAACCTATATATTGGCCGACTTGCCTTTATTTGGAATTTATTTACTTGTGTTTGCTTCTTATTGTTGACTTGAATACTATGGATTCATTGTTACGTCTTGTTTCTCCTTGGTTGAGTTGTTTTCTTACGCTTATTATTTCTCTTCAGTGGTTATTCCTTGTGAATGAGTTATATCGTTCTTGTGATTTAAGTTCTTGTATTGATTTGCTCAACATACATTGCATTCTATTATTTGTTGCTTTTATACCTGTTGTGGTAATGTACAATGTATTTCGTTGTGTTATAGTTGTTATCCTTGTTGGTTGCATTGCATATTTAAATTGGGGACTACAGACGTATTCTAGGAGATCCCCCTGCATTGTATATTTACTTTGGGGACTACAGACGTATTCTGGAAGATCCCCCAGCACTGGATAGTTACTTTGGGCACTACAGATGTATTCTGGGAGATCCTTCCAGCACTGAATATTTACTTTGGGGACTACGAACGTATTCTGGGAGATTCCCCCATGTACTGCATGACTAATTATGAACTACGGGACCGAATCCCGGTAGATTTATTTTGAAGAAAACTATGTTGAAAGACATTTATGGAAAAGTATAGTTGGAAGGCATTTAGCTTAAGGAAACTATGTTTGAAAGACTATTATTTTGAAAGGTATGTTTGAAAAGCATTTATCTTGAAGGAACCTATGTTTGAAAGACATTTATTGAAAAAAAAAGTATATTTCAAAAGCCTTTATTTGAAAGGAATTACGTTTGAAGACTTTCTTTTCTGCAAAGTATGTAAATATATATATATATATTCCGAGGAAGTATATTTCAAAGGGATTTTTCTATTCGAAATGATTATATTTTAATGATTTCCATATAAACATGTAGTTGAAAGGTTACACTCGAAGATTTGACCAATTTATTGGGGTAGTTGGCTAAGGCCTGATGTGGAAAGCTATTACAGTGCTGAGTTACTATTGTTTTTACTATGTTGTGATTTCTGGTTTTTGGTTTGTATTCCCATCCATTTTTCTGTGTATTATTATGATGTTCCATTGTTATATTGTTGTAGTTTCCTTCTGTTTTGTACCTGCTATGTTGTTATTTATATTGTGTAGTCATTAGCTAGATGCCATGTTCTTTCATTCCTATATTTATGTGATGTTTAGCTTATTGGACCAGTGGGCGTCTTGATTAGTCCTCATCACTACTTCACCGAGGTTAGTCTTGATACTTACTGGGTACCGTTGTGGTATGCTCATACTACTCTTCTGCAAATTGTTGTGCAGATTCCAGGTTTTGCATATACGACCGATTGATTGTTAGCACCGTGGTTGCTGTTGTGGAGACTCAAGGTAAAACCGCTTCAGCGTTCGCGATTTCGGAGTCAACGTCTTACAATTTTGTTCATACACTATTGTACTTATTTCTAAACAACGGTAATTAGAAATCTTAGTGTAAATTCTTTAAAGCTTATGACTTGTACTCGCCGGGTTTTGGGAACATGTGCAATGTATCGAGAGTTATTTCAAAAAGAATTTTAAAAGTTTTGATATTATGAGTTATATTTATGTAATGTTAGGCTTACCTAGTCCTTAAGACTAAGTGCCGTCACGATACCCAACAGAGGAAAATTGGGTCGTGAGAGTTGGGACCAAAGTTCTAGGTTCATTGGTGCTACGAGTCATGAGCGAGTTTAGTATAGTCTTGCGGATCGGTATGGAGACGTCTGTACTTATCTTCGAGAGGCTACGGAACTATTAGGACAATTTCACTTCCTTCAATCCCATCGTGCGAGTTCCTTGATCTTGAAATTTGAAATTTATCGTTCCATTCTCTCACAGATGGTGAGGATACGAGCTACGGTTCCTGACGATGTTACCCCCGAGGAGAATGTTGTTAGGGGCAGAGGTAAAGGTCGACGAGGAGCACGTGCCGTAGTTAGGACACTGACCAGAATAGCCATTGAGGAGCCGCCAGTAATTCCAATTGAGGGATAGTTACTGGAGACGCCTGATGTTACGCCCAGCCTTCAGAAGACCTGGGCACAGTTTTTTAGTATAATTGGTACATTGACTCAGGCGGGATTTATTCCAGGTGCACCAACTACTCCACATATTAGGGGAGCAGTTCAGAATCCCGCTGCCTACACTCCATAGAAGAGAGATCACGTTGGTCAGGTTCCAGGTGTCATGGAGCCTGGGGACCCAGTTCGGCCCGTGGTTAGGGAAGCAGCATCGAAGGAAGAGCATCTTGGACTTGAGAGGTACAAGAAGTACCACCCTCCTATCTTCAGTGGATTGGCGACAGATGATGCCCAGAGTTTCCAGGAGTATTGTCACTGCATTCTTCGTACAATGGGTATTATGGAGTCGAGTGGGGTTGCTTTGGCCACGTCTCAGCTCAGAGGAGCGGCTTGTCAGCGGTGGCGGGAATATCAGTTGTGTAGCCCAGCCGAGTCAGCTTCACTTACATGGGGTAAGTTTTCAGAGATGTTCTTGAGAGAGTTTTCACCCCAGTCCTTCCGAGATGCATGGCGCGCACGAGTTTGAGCAGCTGGCCAGGGCAGTATGCCAGTATCAGAGTATGCAGTCAGGTTCAGCGTTTGGCAAGACATGCACCGACCTTGGTCGCTACAGTTGGAGAGCGTGTTCGTAGATTCATTGATGGGCTCAGGCGTGATATTCGATTCAGCATGGCTCGATAGTTAGAGTCGGATGTCCCATTTTAGCAGGTGGTAGGGATTGCTCACTAAGTTAAGAGCATGCGAGATCATGAGAGAGACGTCAGGCGGGACTGTGAGAGAGATGGCAGGCGGGGCAATGAGACGGAGGACAGACGAGATTCAGAAAGAGAGGGCAGAGAGGTGAGGAGGACTCATAGGTCGAAAAGATCTACTGGTCCTTATTATAGAGGCAGGGTACGGCACGGTACATGTTTTGTGGGTCAGCCAGTTCAGTTTTCATTACCAGCTTCACATAGGGTTTCAGGTACTCATGGGTCTCAGAGTACTCGTATTCCACAATTTCCACAGCCACGTCAGCAAAGAGGTTGTTTTGAGTGTGGAGACATCAGCCACATGGTGAGATATTGTACTAAGCTTCGGGCAGGTGTGTCACAACGAGTTATTCAGGTGAGTAGAGAGCGCCCAAGAGGGGGAGGCCCGACCCGTTGATGTGTTTTGTATAGTAGGGTTGAGGCCTTTGTTCCAGTTGTTATCATACAGGTATGCTTTGAATTATTATAGAGGGGCACCATTTGCATTTCATTATAGCTCTGTTGGTCGGGACGAGTTCCCTTATTTGTTATTTCATTTATGAGTGAGTTCCATGCTTTGCACTTTATTTTTGTGTTTGCTCCTATTAGAAGATTCTGTAAGTGATAGCCAGTGCCTATCGTTGTTTTCATTCATCATTGAGGATGGTGAGTCTAGAAGTGAGTTCTCATTATCGTCACGGTAGGCTTAATGTGATTTTCCTAAGTATTTTGTGTATGAGCTGTGATTTGATACTCTATCGAGATGTGAGTTAAGTGAGAGTTATGATTTTATTAGCCGAGATGTGTTAGTGAGAGATTTCAATTTGTATGATATATATTAGGTATGTGATTTAGAGTTGAGGGTGAGACCCTCGTGATATTTTGTGATTCGATATGTGTGAACCGGGCTAAGTACACCGGTGGAAGTTATATCAGGATGGGATCCTTGTGATTCGTTCATTTTCTTTAATTATTTCCTTGTTATATTGTTATGTAGGTTAGTATTGATAGAGGGTTGTGCCTGTCGGCATTGTTTGATAGTTCTCTTATGTGTTTCAGCTTGCGAGATGTGTGTCCGGTGGTGTTAGTTATGGCTTGGTGATTCGGGTATCTAATAATGAGGTCTTCGTGTTTATTGCATCATTATCAGTATTATGGGGCTTGGAAATAGAGCTTTTTCAAATATGAGGCTAATCGCTAGTGCTGGACTAATTTCAGGCAGCTATTGTGATTAGAGGTGTTATTACGAGCCTATGTGTGGTGTGTTATATTGTGTGGCCGTACCTAATGGGTATAGTCATGAGTTGATGCAGCTGGTTGAGGCGGATGCCGGATATGGATTTAGTATCGGGTCTTTTGGAAATGAGTAGAAGGTGAGAAATAGAGGTACGAGGCTTATCGTGGTGATAAGAAGGCTAAATTGTAGTTCTCATTGTGTCATCCAGCTTATGTAGGTGATTAGATGAGTTCGAGGTGAATCTTGGCACGTTCGAGGACGAATATTTGTTTTAAGAGGGGGAGAATGTAACGACCCGATCGATCGTTTTGAGAATTTAAGCTCCGTTCGGTGGCGTAAGGTCCTGAACAGCTTCACATTGTGTATATCCACCTTCATGCATGGTTGGATTTAGTTACCGGATGATCCGGTCGAATTGGAAGAGGGATTTTAATTTTGGAAACTTAAGCGGTGAGATTTTACCGAAGGTTTGACTTTTGTATAAACGACTCCGAAATGAGTTTTGGGTAATGTCAACAGCTCTGTGTGGTTATTTTGGTCTTAGGCGCGTGTTCGGAATCGGATTTGGAGGTCCGAATAGTAATTTGAGGCAATTTGGCTAAAGTTGGAAAATTTTAAGTTTGGAAAATGGAAAAGTTTGACCACAGTTGACTTTTTGGGATATCGGGGTCGAAATGTGATTCCGAGAGTTGGAGTAGCTCCGGGATATCAATTGGTACTTTTCTGTAAAATTCGGCGTCATTCGGGGTTGAATTGATAGGTTTCAGCACGAGTTTAGAAGTTTGAAGATTTGAAAGTTTATAAGTTCGATTTATAGTTTGATTCATCGTTTCGGCATTGTTTAATGTGATTTGAAACCTCGAGCAAGTCCGTGTTAGGTTATATGACTTGTTCGTGTGTTTAGACAGGGTCTCGGGGGCCTCGTGTGTGTTTCGGATGGGCTCCGAGTCAATTTCCTTCTATTTTTCACTGTTGTTCTGTCTTCTGGTTTTTCCTTCTATGCGATCGCATAGTCATAGCCGCGATCGCGTAGCGTAATGTCGACCTGCAATATTTTCCTTCATCCCGTTCTCATAGATAGGTTCGCGATCGCGAGCATATATTTTCCGTCTGTAACACGTTCTCTTTCATAAGTCCGCGATCGCATAGTATTAGCGACAGTAGCTTTATGATTTCCCCTTTCTCTTCTGCGATTGCACATTGTCTCTCGTGATCGCATAGTGTAGTTCTAGGCCTCAACATTTTTCCCTTTTTGCGATTGCATTGTTCAGTACGCGATCGCATAACACAAAAGTGGGCAGTAGCCATTTTTCCTTCTACACGATCGCATCAGTCCTTCCGCGATCGCGTAGCACACTTTGGGCCAGCAACTATTTCTTCTACGCGATCGCATCCACTCTCTTGCGTTCGTGATGCACAAATGCCTGGGCAAACACATTATATTCCAAAATCGATGGTTAGACCATTTTATTCATATCTTCACTTGTGGAGCTCGATTTTGAGCGATTCTTTGAGGGTTTTTCACACAAACCGATTGGGTAAGTGTTTCTTCACCTAAAATCTAACATATTGCATGATTTTATCTTTATTTGTATCATTTAATTTGTGTTTTGAGTTGAGGAAAATGTTGGTTTTGAAAGAAAATGAAAAAAATCATGATTTGAGGGATCAAATGGTATAAGAATTGAATAAATTTTTTATGGTTGACCTCGTATCGAAATGAGTATTCGATTTTTGTAAAATTTGTCGTGTTCCAAAGTGCAGGCTCGGAAGTCGACTTTTGGGTCAATTTTTAGATTCTTTTAAAGATTGAAACTTGTGTGTATCGAAATTTGAGGGACCAAATGGTATCAGAATTTGATAAATTTCGCTTATTTTGGGTTGTCATCTTCGAGGTAAGTATCTTGCCTAACCTTGTGTGAGGGAATTACCCCCTAAGATTTGGTTCTTCTATGTTGATTTTAGCTGGGCATGCGAGGTGACGAGTGCGTGCTCGGACGTATCTGTAGGAGGTTGGCTTTTTTGGGTTCTTAGGTTATTGTATTCCCTGTGTACGAACGTGTACTTGTTCTGACTACATTCTTGATTGCTAGTTTCATCTCTACCTTCTTAAATTAGAGTTACTTGGTTTTATATTCACCTTATTGCTTACTTGATCTTAATAGACCTAACTGAAGATGTTACCCTTCTACCGTCGTACTATATTTTTATAAACTACCTATTTAATTGGAATAAGTATTATCTCACCCTATAATAGTTTAGCATTAATTGAAGTTATGATTGACTTTTGCGGCTTGCCCTTATTTGAATTGTTGAAAAACCTCTCTTAATTGCTCAACCTTAAAAGGAAATTGGATAACTTATATATTGGCCGACTTGCCTTTATTTGAAATTTATTGACTTGTGTTGGCTTCTTACTGTTGACTTAAATACAGTGGATTCGTTGTTACGTCTTGTTTCTCCCTGGTTGCCCTGTTTTCTTTACGCTTAGTATTTCTCTTCAGTGGTTATTCCTTGTGAATGAGTTCTACTATTCCTGTTTGGGTAATGTACAATGTATTCTGTTGTGTTATAGTTGTTATCCTTGTTGGTTGCATTGTATATTTAAATTGGGGATTACAGACGTATTCTTGGAGATCCGCACTGCACTGCATTTTACTTTGAGGACTACGGACGTATTCTGGGAGATCTCCCCAGCACTACGTATTTACTTTGAGGACTACAGACGTATTCTGGGAGATCCCCCCGGTACTGCATGACTAATTCTGAACTATGGGACGGAATCCCGGTAGATTTATCTTGAAGAAAACTATGTTGAAAGACATTTACGGAAAATTATAGTTGGAAGGCATTTACCTTTAAGGAAAGTACGTTTGAAAGACTATCATTTCGAAAGGTATGTTTGAAAAGCATTTATCTTGAAGGAACCTATGTTTGAAAGACATTTATTGAAAAAAAAAGTATATTTGAAAAGCCTTTATTCGGAAGGAATTACGTTTGAAGATTTTCTTTCTGCAAAGCTTTTATATATATTCTTGGAGGAAGTATATTTCAAAGGGATTTTCTATTCGAAATGATTATATTTTAAAGATTTCCATATAAATTTGCAGTTGAAAGGTTACACTCGAAAATTTGACCAATTTATTGGGGTTGTTGGCTGATGTCTGATGTGGAAAGCTATTACAGTGCTGAGTTACTATTGTTTTTAGTATGTTGTGATTTCTGATTTTTTGTTTGTACTCCCGTCCGTTTTTCTATGTATTATTATGATGTTCATTTGTTATATTGATGTAGTTTCCTTCCGCTTTGTACTTGTTATGTTGTTAATTATATTGTGTAGTCATTAGATAGATGCCATGTTCTGTCATTCCTATATTTATGCCATGTTTAGTTTATCGGACCAGTGGGCGTCTTAACTAGTCCTCGCTACTACTTCACCGAGGTTAGTCTTGATACATACTGGGCACCGCTGTGGTGTGCTCATACTACTCTTCTACACATTTTTGTGCAGATTCCAGGTGTCGCATAGCCGGCTGATTGATTGTTAGCACCTGTAATTGCTGTTATGGATACTCAAGGTAAAACCGCTTCAGCGTTCGTGGTTTCGGAGTCACCTTATTACAATTTTGTTCATATACTATTGTACATATTTCCGAACAGTGGTAATTAGAAATCTTAGTGTAAATTCTTTAACGCTTATGACATGTACTCACCGGGTTTTGGGAAGATGTGCAATGTATAGAGAGTTATTTCAAAAAGAATTTTAAAATTTTTGATATTATGACTTATGTTTATGGAATGTTAGGCTTACCTAGTCCTTAAGACTATGTGTCGTTACGATACCCAACATAAGGAAATTGGATCGTGACAATAATCTTGTTTATAATCTGTAACTTTCACAAATAAATTTCAAGAATTAAAAAATATTAAGATAATCAAATTTAAACTGCGATTTAATTTTCTCATCCTGCTATTCTATTTTATATTAGTCTATGTATGTAACTTCTTTGAGCTGAGAATTTATCATTCCGACAATACTTTTGTCCTTGCGACTAGGTAATAATACCTGAAAGTTGATTTCAAACATTACTCTCCATTTTGAAAATTATAATTTTATATAGTTATTAATATTACTACTTTAGAACATGCTTTAAATTTTACAAATATATAAAATGAGAAAGTTTATGAGATTTTCTTTATTGTAAAAATAGAAATTATTTTCTCACAAGAAAAGAAGGCTATCATCTTACCCTTTTAAGAATTAAGCATACAAAAATTTGTACTCTTTATATGAGATTAGGAAAAATTTGAAGTTGAGAAAATATGTGTATTTATGCCTGGATGTTTTAAATAATGGTGTATGTATTCATGTTTAAAGAAAAATGGCTCAGTGTTACAGTGTTTTCCACTTACAGTTGTACATTATGAGTTGGGGCCATGTGGACCCATGATAGTTATGAAAGGAATAAGTTCAGCTAACTCGACCTATATATGTTTTAGTTTTGGTTGAACAATAATGACTTAAAGAGTGCGCTCGTGCCGGTGCAGCACCGGGTGCCAGCCATGCCTCCCCAGGTTTGGGGCGTGACAGTAGGTTTGGTTTAACTGCTTGCAAGTTTGGCTAGTGTCAATTTTATAGGGGAAGCTTGGCCGAAAATTTCTGTCGGAATCCATGATGAGTTAGACTTCCTATAAACCCTTACATTCGAGGATGAATGTTCCTAAGGGGGGAGGGGGGGGGGGGGTTACAACCCATATTCGAGTATGTAAACTTATGTCGTAAGTTAATCGATGTAAATACAAGAAGATATTATCTTTGAGATAATAACAAGTTAATCATGTTGGTCTTAAATGATACAAGGATGTATAAGAGTAGTTAACAAGTATTAGAAGTTAAAAGTAAAATAAATCAAGGATGTTGTAACCCGTATTTTTTGGTAAAACTAGAGATGCTTAATATTCTTGGGAGTTCATATTTTAAGGTATTTAAATTGTATATTATTCGTATCACAGTCTTGAAGTCAATCGAATTATGAAACAAAAGTCAACAAAAGTTATCGCAATTTACATTCATAATTTTATTTAAAATTTAGGTCTAACGTTACGAAGCGTTCCTCTCAATGTACTTGGAATTACGGGGTAATCCACCCTCAAAATTTAAGATCTATGAGTCTAGTTTCCAATGCATTAAACCGTTTGTTGATACGACGTCGAGTAGAGAGATATTCACATTTTCGCAAGACTGCGCAAGCAGCTCTCTATGGGACCCACTTAGGCGATTGAAATATATTGATATATTAGTTTCTCGGCACCTGCGATGCACGTGTATTTTTAAATATTATTTTTTCCAAGTATAATGTCCAAAACAATAATTTTTTATACGCATATAAAAGGTCTTTTAACCTTTAATATTTTGGGATCATCATATAATACAATGAACGTCTATCCTAATAATTATAAAAATTCAGATTTCGAAAATCACAAAGAACATACTAATTAAATAATATAAAGTAAGCAAAACTTGATTTTGCCAGTTTCGTCTTCGATCGTCACCCTGAAGTTGACATCTTCATGCAAAACGGCTTGTGCGCGGCAAAGAAAGGTTTTTTGTTCACCACAACAAATGGTTCACTCTTCATTGAGCTGCAAAAGACTTGTTGGTCACTTGATATTTTTTCAAAAAAACTTGCAAGAAATCTTTGAAAATATTGGGAGAGAAAAACAGAAATCTTAAGTCGTCGACCACTAATTCCAAATTTTGGAGTATGGTTGGTGCCTCTATTTATTGCATGTACTTCCAAGTGCAACTTTTCATTGCTTTGCAATTATCAATAGTCCTACTGATTGGTTTGTGTGACAATATAAAATATATAGTGGAAAGGAGGATCCATGTGATACTTCATTAAGTTGAGAGAAAATATTGATAATTTTTGTGGGTTCTTAAAAGCAAATTCACGTTGCATTGTAGTTTCATTATATTGTCACGCTAGCAGATTGCTCCAATAAAATTGTAATTGGTAAAACTTTGGATTCAAATTGTATTATACACCTTTTAGAGCCAGTTAATTATCTAAATTTTGTCTGTCAATATCGAAGCGAAAACTAAAGTTACTATTCATTTCAAGAGTTACGTGTAGATACACTGCATAAGAATATTTTTAAAAAAAAAAAAAAAAAACACTCAGATTTTATAGAAGGACAATTTGATGATTTAACTTTTAGGTGATGAGGTTCTTACCTTTAGTATAATAGTTTCTCGTAAAGTGCGTAATATGTGTACACCAAATTCATGGAGTACACTTGTTAGATGATACTATCAATGTTGCCGTGAGTAAATAATTATACATTTATAGAATAGACTACAAGTTTATGTGAATATTGATCAATATGAAGGACCGTATAGAGATGTATTTGTCGAAATCAAGATGATTGAATATCGTCTTTAACCTACGAAGATAAATAGTTAAAGTTTAAATAGATACATATATTTTTTTCTTATTTACATTTTATGATGTACAAACTATATCACTAATTGGCTGCAAGAGAAACTAAAATGTATATGATATTTTTCATTAAAGTCCTGATTGAATTTTAAAATTTAAAAAACTAGCCCGGTGCATTAAGCTCCCGTTATGTGCGGAGTTCGGAGAAGGCCCGACCAGAAGGGTCTATTGTACGCAGCCTTATCCAGTATTTCTGCAAGAGACTGTTTTCACGATCGAACCCGTAACCTCTTGGCCACTTGGCAAACAAAATAAACGCCCAATGATTGCAAGGTTGATAGAATTGCAACTGTAGTTTCTCGGCAATACAAATATGAGGAATTACTAAACCTATTTTGAAATAATTCGTCTGTTACAAAATTATGCATTTATAAATAAAATTTATGTATCTCAAACTTTTGCACTAGTTAAAATCTATAAGGTAGTATCATGACAAAGTACACATGCTAATTTTTTTAATTTGACAACTTAGGGCTTAATACATATCAATATTACCATTTTATAATATTTTGATTACTACGATCGAAGCATACTAAATATTCACGAGTTTTCGCAAAATTTAAGACGAATCACCAGAAAACATTCATCAAACAGTAAATAACTTACAAAATTTCATTTCAACAAAATTGGAAATTGAATTGAAAGTCGTTGATTCTCTGTCAAACTAAAAAGAATCTCAACAAGGTAGTGTGTAAAGAGAGAAACATAAAGTTCATTAACGGATACGTTTTAAGTAAAAAATATATGGATGTCACGGCCCAAACCAAATCGGTCGTAATGACGCCTATCGTGGAACTAGGCAAGCCTACACGCTCTTAAACACTTCGATTTTTGCAATAAAAATTTAGATAATAACCTTTTTCAAACTGAAATCCTGAATAAAAGAGATGAATTTAAAACCAAAATGCGGAAAATACAACCCCTACATTGGCTGTCACTAAGTCATGAGACGATACTACAACTATTTCTGAAATATAACAAGACAACATTTGTCTGGGAATAGTAAAAAAATACAAAAAAAAGAGGATAAGGAAGGATAAAGGCGGGACAGCGATCGCCAGGCAGCTACCTCGCTATCTTCGATGATGATCCACAACAGAAATGGTCAACAACCGCTACTGTGGCCTGGGATACCTGGAACTGCACACAAGATGCAGGGGGTAACATGAGTACACCAACTCAGTAAGTAACAAGCCCAAACTATGGATTGATAAGTAGTGACGAACTCCACCTCAACAATTATAACGGAATCAATGTACAGAAACGTAGGCATGCTTTCGGTTAACTAGACAGTTCAAAGTGATAAGATAAATACAGATCTGAATAGTTGAAGATATATAACTCAACTTCTTCTAAATGCCAATGCATCTACTGTATGAAATGCATAATGTGCTCCCACTCTTAAATGCACGTCCACGCAGTACTTTATATGGCTCGCACGGCCCGGGGAAGATCCATCCCGGAGTATATACATCTCTGACAGCAGTCACTTAGTACTGACGAAAGGCCAATCTAGCCCTAGGGAAAAGATTCATCTCCAGATAATGATAATAACCTCACAACCACTCGGTACTGTATATGGCTCTCACGGCCTAAGAAAGATCCATCCCGGAATATATACACATCACTGACATCAGTCACTCAGTACCGAGGAAGGCCAAACAAGCCCTAGGGAGAAGATCCATTTCCAGATATACATACTTCGGACAAGATCCATGTCCAGGAAAGATCCATCCCTCAATAATATAAACTTCGCTCACTGGGGTGTGTTAGAGACTCCGGAGGGGCTCCTACACCTCAAGCGCTATCATAATCATCAACATAACCGCTGCGGCGTGCAACCCGATCCCATAACTGTCACTCATAATTAGGGTCTCGGCCTCACTCAGTCATCACTCTCCAGTCTCACACATACGGGCTCACAATGCCATGAAACTAAACCGAAACAATGATATGATATGCCAGATAATAACAGTTAAGACTAAGACATGATATGATATGCATGAATAAGACCGAGTACAGAATATCAATGAAACAAATTAGATGACAGCAAGAAACGACCACTCGGGTCTCAACAATATCGACATGATGCCCTAACATGATATCTAGCATAATTTACAGTTCATTTACTTAATCACATGATGGAAACACATATATCAATAAGAAAGAGTCACTAAGCGGTGTCGTGGAATGAACTGGGCCACAATTCTCTCGGTGCACGCCCACACGCCCATCACTTGTCATGTGCATCACCTTAATTGCTAATCACATAACACATAGCTCGGGTTTCGAACCTTCAAAACCAAGTTTGGAAGCATTACTTACCTCAATAAAGACAAAATCCTACTCCGCAATGACTTTGCCGCTCGACTCGGCCACCAAATGCTCTGAATCTATCCAAAATCAGTATATTATCATTAACATAAGCTAAAGGAATGAATCCCACGGGAAAATTTTCAAATTTGACCAAAAATCCCGAATTCGGTCAATCTCGCCCCCCCCTCGGGTTCACGTCTCGAAATCCGATAAAATTTACAAAACTAGGAAACCCATTCACTCACGAGTCCAACCATATCCTATTTATCAAAATCTGATTTCCAATCGACATTCAACTCCCAAAATCCATTTTATGCAGTTTCTAGAATTTTCCCCAAATTTCCACCCGAAATTACTAATCAAATGATGAAATCAGTGATATATTAATGTACATTAACCAAATCTGAGTTAGAATCAGTTACCCCAGAATTTCTTGAAAACCCTTAAAAAAATCACCACAAATCGAGCTATCTGGGTCCAAAATGTGAAATAAAACCCTCAACCCCGTATTTATTGTGCACCCTCTGATCTTCACTAAGAGGTCCGCAAACTTTCACCGCGGTCGCGAACTCCTCACTGCGGTCCATGAAATACCTACCACGGCCGTGAACCCTGAACAAATCCTTCTACGGTCAGCACGAATCCACTACGGCCGCGTTCCTTCCACCGCGGCCCGTTAAATTCCCACCGTGGCTGCATAACACCTCCGGGGTCCGTGTCAATTTTGAGCGGTCCTCACTTCCCTACATGAGAAACCCAACATCAGCACTTGTCAACAGCTAAACCCTTCCACTAACCATCCGAAACACATCTGAGGCCCTCGGAACCTCAACCAACCATACCAACATATTCCATAACATAATTCAAACTTAGTTGGATCTACGAATCGCGCAAAACAATACCAAAATACCAAATTACCTCGAATTCAAGCCTAAGGACTTTGAAACTTCCCAGTTACGCAAACGACGCCGAAACCAAACAAACCATGTCCGAATAGCCTCAAATTTTGCTCACGCAATACAAATGACTCTATGAACCTGCTCCAACTTTCGGTATTCCATTCCGACCCTTCTATCAAATTATCCACTACCGACCGAAAATCGCCAAATTTCCAATTTCGCCAATTCAAGCCTAATTCTACCATGGACCTCCAAATTACATTCCGAACATGCTCCTAAGTCTGAAATCACCTAACGGAGTTAACGGAATCATAAATTCAAATTCAAGACTGTTTACTCATACGTCCAGATCCGGTTGACTTTTCCAACTCAAACTCCTAAATAAGAGACTAAGTGTATCATTCCACTCCAAAACCACTATGAACCCGAACCAACCAAGCCGATGAAACATAATAAAGCTAAACAACTTATAAAGAAGCAGAAATGGGGAAAACAGGGCTATAACTCTCGGAACGACCGGCCGGGTCGTTACATCCGCCCCTCTTAAACAAATGTTCGGCCTCGAACGAGTCTAGAAAAATACCTAGAGTCTCAAAGAAGGTGTGGATATATGTTCCTCATCTCCCGCTTGGTCTCCGAGGTGGCCTCTTCCACAGGCTGACCTCTTCACTGCACTTTCACTTAAACTATATCCTTTGACCTCAACCTTCGAACTTGATGATCCAAAATAGCCACTGGCTCCACATCATAAGTCATATCACCCTCCAAATGAACCGTGCTGAAGTCCAAATATGGGACGGGTCCCCGACATACTTCCGAAGCATGGAAATATGAAACACTGGATGCACACTCGACAAATTGGGTGGCAAGGCAAGCTCATACGCCACCTCCCCAATCCTCTGAAGCACCACAAAAGGGCTAATGAACCGGGAGCTCAACTTTCCCCTCTTCCCAAACCTCATAACACCGTTCATAGGTGATTCTTTTAGCAAAACATTCTCCCCAACCATGAAAGATACATCACGGACCTTCCTGTCCGCATAGCTCTTCTGCATAGGCAGCATTGTGCGAAGCCGCTCCTGAATCAATTTCACCTTACCTAAAGCGTCCTGCACTAGATCTGTACCCAAGAGTCTAGCCTCACCCGACTCAAACTATCCAACCGGAGATCTACACCTCCTCCTATTAAAGCCCCGTACAGAGCCATATGAATACTCGACTGATAACTATTGTTATATGCAAACTCTTGCGAGTGGCAGAAACTGGTCCCATGAACCCCCAAAATAAATAACACATGCGCACAATATGTCCTCCAAAATCTGAATAGTGCGCTCGGACTGCCCATCCGTCTGAGGGTGAAAAGTTGTGCTCAACTCAACCTGAGTACCCAACTCCCGCTGCACGACCCTCCAAAACTGTGATGTGAACTGAGTACCTCTATCAGAAATGATGGAAACTGGGATGCCATGTAGAATAACATTCTCTCAAATATAAATCTCAGCTAACCGCTCCGAAGTGTAAGTAGTACCAACAGGAATGAAGTACGCGGACTTGGTCAGTTGATCCATAATAACCCATATAGCATCGAACTTCCTCGAATTCCGTGAGAGTCCAACTACAAAGTCCATGGTGATCTTCTCCCACTTCCACTCCGGAATATCTAATCTCTGAAGAAAGCCACGAGGTCTCTAATACTCATTCTTAACCTACTGACAGTTGAGACACCAAGCTACAAACCCAACTATATCCTTCTTCATCTGCCTCCACCAGTAATGTTGTCTAAAATCCTGGTACATCTTCGCGGCACCCGGAGGGAACGCTTCTCCTCGGTAGAAGCGACCTCTTCAGTCTTTAAATTCTAGGTTGCCTACAAATTATTCACTCATTCATGGCAGCCTCACGCTCAGCAGCAGCAAGCACAACATTTTGGACCTCATACCATTTAGCCTTGGCTTCTTGAAACTGTACATTTAACTGAGAGGCTTCTTGGAAGAGGGCCATCACTTCCTACTCACTCTAATACAGCCGAGCCTCTACCTCACCAGCTTCAGCAACTTTTTCTTCCAGCACCGGGAGGCGGACATCAATTTGCTCCCTCTCGGTCAACAGTTGATCCCACTCGGACTTAAGCTTTTCTTTACCAAGGATCAACTTTTGAAGGCCCTCGGAAGCAAGGAAGTCGGCCTGAGAAGCAAAAAACCAAATTAGAAACACAGCAGAGCAAATCAAGAAGAAACAACTAGTAAAGAGAACAAGTTCAATACCGCTATTGCATTGTGCATAACATTATTTATCATACACTCTCCTGAAAGAGAGTTTGTTCTCCTTCGAACCCCCACCGAAGAGAAAATTGGAGTTCCTGGAACTGTTAATGAAAGGAGCCATGATCAGCAAAAGGTGATAAGAGTTCATTGAAGAACAGGATTAAAGTACTGGGAAGGCAAGAAATTGTTGAATGCAAAGAAGTTGAGAGAGTTTGTAAAACTGTTAAGTATAAAAGAAGAATAATGAGGCGTATAAGTAAAGGAATAGGCGGCTAAAATTGGGGCCATGATTACCTCGAGAGCTAGCACACATATTTTGCTAAATCATGGAGCAATACGTGTTCGGAGTATTAAATGTGAAGAAATATGCGTCTAATTAAGCGTCAAAAACTTTTCAAAAGGGTTCCGAAAAATTCCCGCCAAGAAAGGAATCTTCACCAACTTCTTGGTGATGCAAAGATGTTCCATCGGACAACAGGGGACTATCTGTATAGGGTAAAATCGATTTTCATTAAATACTAAAATAACAAGAGGACACATGGAACTGGGGATAGGCAGAAGATGAAGGGAACATTGGTAACGAGGGCAAACGAATACATGCCAGCAGATGACATTAGTTGAAGAATATTCCTTAATATTGAATACACGCCCATTATAGAGAATTTTGGCATTCATTAGCCATTACATATTCATCAATGAACCCCATTATTATCATTTAGGAGGGGCTTGATCCAAGGACCTTGTTCCCTAGGTTTTAGCTATAAATAGTGATTTCAACAGCCATCATAACACAGGAAATTTCTGACCATGTTGTGCTACACATTATTTGTCACGACCCCAAAATACCCAGTCGTGATGGCGCCTATCGTGAAATCAGGCAAGCCAGACATTTCATTTGATTTAAAATTTCTTTCCAAAATTCTCTACATTCACCAAAACAGTCTCATTTATAAAATCATTTAAAAGTCTATAACCATTAAAGCATATATAAAAAATACCAATCCCAAAACTAGTGTCACCGAGCCATGAGCTACTATATCTATAATGTCAAAATACAGAGCTGCCATAATAGTGTTTGAAATAAATAAATAAATACGACAGGAAGATAGAGAGGGAGGAAACGAGGCTGCGATCACCAGCTGCTACCTCGAAGACTCCGAAAGAAACCCTGACCGCAAATAAGCAACCGCTATCGGTCCCGATGTACCTAAATCTGCGCATAAGGTGTAGTGGGTAACGTGAGTACACCAACTCAAAAGTAACGAATCAATAATTAGTGTAAAAGAATTTAGGCATGTTCGCAGTTATCTAACAAATAAGGAAACAAGATAAGTTCAGGTATGTACAATAAACCATGTATAGCTCAATATGCTCTACATGCCAATGTATCAACTGTATGAAATGCTCATAGTGCTCCCACTCTCATATGCAAGTCCACTTAGTACTGTATGAGGCTCGGGGGCCTTGGGAAGATTCATCTCGAAATATATACATATGTGGTTGTAGTCACTCAGTACTGATGAAGGCCGATCCATCCCTATGGATAAGATCCATCTCTAGACAATGATACACCTCACAACCAATCGGTACAATATATGGCTCAACGGCCCCAGGAAGTCCCATCCTAGAATACGTATACACACCACTAACATCACTCGCTCAGTACCGAAGAACAGGCCAATCCAGCCTCGTGGAAAAGATCCATCTCCAAGTATAAACACTTCGGACAAGATCCATATCCAGGGAAGATCCATCCCTCAACTATAAACACTTCAGACAAGATCCATGTCCAGGGAAGATCCATCCTTTGAATATAAACACTTCGGACAAGATCCATGTCCAGGGAAGACTTATCCCTCAAATATCACTGTGCTCACTAGGGGTGTAAAGACTCCGGAGGGGCTCCTATTGGCCCAAGCGCTATATCAAGCCAACAAAGGCATTATCAGAGTAGCGCTTCGGTGTGCATTCCGATCTCATAACTGTCTCAATAACAGGCTCTCGGCCTCACTCAATCATTACTCTCCAGTCTCGCTCACATGGGCTAAAAGATGCATGAACTAGCCCGAACCAATGATAAATATATAAAATGAACAATTACTAAGACTGAGGCATAAAATGATATGCTATGACAGGACTGATTATACAAAATCAAATAAACACATAAGGAGACAGCAATATACGACCACTCGGGTCTCAGCATTTTCGGCGTGAAGCCTTAGCATTGTTTAGCATGATTTCTAGCATGTAGTGCGGATATCAATCCGAAATCGCTACTAGACGGTGCCATGGGATGAACCAGTTCACAAGTCTCACGGTGCACGCCCGCACGCCCGTCACTTGGCATGTGCCTCACCAATTCTAATCACATAACTAGTAGTTCAGGGTTTCGAACCCTCAGAACCAAATTTGGAAACTTTACTTACCTCAAAACCGGCTAAAATCCTAGCCCTTAATGCCTTTGCCTCTAGACTCGTCCTTTGATTTCTCCAAATCTACCAAAAATCAGATTTATATCATTAATATATACTAGGGAGACGAAACGCATTCAAAAATTATCAAAATTAAGCAAAAATCCCGAAATTGGCCAAACCCGACCCCCGGGCCCACGTCTAAGAATTCGATAAAAATCATAAAACTAGAATTCCTAGCCTCCTACGAGTCTATATATACCAAGAACATCAAAATCGGAGCTCAAATGCCCATTCAATTCCCTAAAAGAATTCCAAAATGTTTCTTCCATTTTCCCCCAATTTCCACTCCAAGTTCTCAAATTAAATGATGAAATTCAAGACTAAATCATGGAATTGAACCAAAACTAAGTGAGAACTACTTACCGCAATCACTCTACTGAAAATTTCTTCAAAATCGCTTCCGAGCTCTCTATTAAATTTTTGAATTTATGAGCTCAAACCCTCGTTTTGAACTTAAACATTCTGCCCAGATAAGTCTCCATTGCGATCGCGGAAATAACCTCGCGATCGCGAAGCAGAAAAAAGCCTCCCCGCATTTGAACCTTACGCGATCGCGGAAACACACGCGCGATCGCGGATAGCAACCTATCACTACAACATGAAAGCGTCCAACTCTATGCGATCGTGTAGAGTAATTCCTTCATCACACCGCCGCTCTAAATCATTCTACGCGAACGTGACCTCAGCCACGCGCTCGCGATGCACAACTCTGCAAAACTACGCAATTACGACCCTAACCCTGCGATCGCGAAGATCAAACTTACCTCTGCCCAAAAATAATCCTACGCGATCGCGAATGGACTCCTGTGATTGCGTACAAGGAAACAAGAAATAGTTGATACAAGATCTTAGTAGTTGCCAACCAAATACTAAGTCCGTTAACCACCCGAAACTCATTCGAGGCCCTCGGGACCTCATCCAAACATACCATCACATCCCATATCATGATTCAAGCTTAGTCGAGCCTTCGAATCAACCAAAGCAATATCCAAATACCGAATTAACCCCAATTTCAAGTCTAAGGATTTCTAAACTTCAGAAATTCGCCAATGATGCCGAAACTAAGCAAACCACGTCTGAATGACCTGAAATTTGGCACATACATAAAAAATGATACTACAAACCTATTCCAACTTACGGGATTGCATTCCGTCCCCGATAGCTAATTTTCCACTGCCGACCGGAAATCGCCAGAAATCCAATTTCGTCAATTCAAACCTAATTCTACCACGGACCTCCGAACAACATTTCGAACACACTCCTAAGTCCCAAATCACCCAATGAAGCTATCCGAGCCATAAAAACCACATTCCGATATCGTTTATCTATAAATCAACTTCTGGTTGACCTTTCAAACTAATTCACCAACTTAGGAGACTAAGTGTCTCATTTCTCTCCACAATCGCTTCGAACCCGAGCCAACCAACCTAACACAATATAAAAGATCTGAACCACATATAATGAAGCAGAAACGAGACTAAAACTCTCGGAACGACAGATCGGGTCATTACATTCTCCCCCACATAAACATACGTTCTTCCTCAAACGTGCCCAGAGTTGTTCCAAGAACCATCAAAATTGGCGTGTAGCCTAACCACGCACATACCAGGGTTGATCCCATGTCACCCTGACCCATATAGGTCCAATAGCACAACATAGCTGAAATTTCGTAATCCAACCTAACCCATAAACCTTAGAAGAAAATTTCTAAACTTCGAAATAACTTATTAGATAAAAATCCCACATCTATAGACTGAATAAGTCTGAACACGCTGTATCAAGACATATCCGTAACCCAAGATGTAATCACATGATATACCACATGATTCAGACACTGATAGCGATAACTCATAATCAGAATAGTTGCTCAAAACAACCCAATACCGGTAAATAACCGCTTATCAAGAAAAGCCTCGTTCTAACACTTCCATATACTTCCAATGATGAAGAAACACATAGAAACTAGTACCCACTCGTCGGATTAACACGTGATGGAACTCCCTCTCTTCGACAAGAAATATAGCAAAAATTTCTAAGCCGATCAGCATCAATATCCTTCCAGATATACCACAACCAGACCTGGTAGCACCCATTCCAGGTCCGACGACCTCTTCTTATCTACCACAACCACTCTAGTGACGTGACACATCAATACTGCTGAAAGCCACAACCCGTGCAATCCGTACACAAATATACAACATCGTAAAGGTACTTAAATCATGGAAAATGTGACTCAATTACGAGAGCTGTATCACAAGCTCACTAGTATCACCATAACACAATGCTGAGAACCCATCACACATTGTAGAACCAGAACACACAAATCTAACTCGAAGGATCATACCTCCACATAACTTTGTTGCAATGAGCGACCCTATCATGGAACATACTATCATCTGATTAGCTTTGCTCAGTATCTTCACAGTCCACAACCACAAAATAACCTGTTTATGAGAACTCTCAGTCTCGAGGTCCATAAAGCGCACGATTCACCATATCTGATCCCAACTCCACCGCTTGAATATATAACATACCTCTAATACTCAATCATTCCACGAGGGATACCCTTATAATTCTTCTGTACCATCAAGCAAACTTGAATATCAGTAGTCAACCCAACAAGAGAGCGCCGCAATACCAATGAAGCATCATTAACTCAAACGCATTGCCCTTTCTGAAATGTATATCTTCATCAAACCACACCAATTAGTTATATCATTTACCTAGTCATCTGAAACTGTACACGCTGCCTAAGAATTTATGAACTTCCATCCAGAACTGAACTGTGATCTCACACATCCAAATCTAAACCCTACACAACGTACCGCATACACCATGCCATCCTATGATAAATATGAGGACTTCATAATCCCTTCCGAGCCACAAGAAAATACATACCCAACCAGCCGAGAACTTTCCATTAGATCCCATCTAGAAGAAAATCACTATACAATACATGCCCCTTATTCCAGTAGAAAATATACACCTCTAACCGTGGTAGAAGCCATCAAGGACTTTCCGAATCCCATTTGCACAAAACCAAACTGTCACGATTGAATCGTTCTAGTTCAACCAAGCCACGCAGGCCGTAAAAACCCAAGAGCATTCCCCCGAATCACACGCAGAACCTTACCACGTCATGAGTACCCAAAGAACCGATCTTACTCATTATCATGCCGATCCAATCTACTACCAAGCTATCCTATTTCCTCTGAGTTTCTTCTGAATTACCTTCTAATTGATTATTCTCCTCGCCATAGTACCAAAATCCTCAACCAGGAATCACCACGCAAGACCCTAACACAAAACCACATCGCCCTCAGGCTCATAAACCGCTGAATATATTTTAAGCACCCCAAGGTACCACATCTCAAATACTTACTCTAAAGAGACTTTCTATGAATTTGAACCATTTATTCCCCTTTCATGATACCACAATGTAGAATTTACAACAATATAGAATTACCACAAATCTTGACACCTTCTCATGAAAATCTCAGCTTCTAGCCAAATACACAACTTAAAGATTCCTAATTGTTATACATAAACCTTCGATCCATCAGAACCATTCTCGAGAGTCATCCACTCTACACCAAGACTCAATTAAACTGATTAAATAGATCAATCGGTCTGTGCCCCCCATTAACACACCGACACTCAAGGGAGTAACCCACACTCCTAAACAACCAAGCAAGTTCCTGCTCCACACACACTACACCTTTTACCGATACAACTTAATAATTCAATAGAATCCATTTTTCCATAGAGTATAATACAACCCGTATCCAAAACTTCCATTACTCGGCTCATTCTCAATCTCCACCTCTGCAGGTCATGAATGATTCACTAGAATACCTCGAACTGAAATCAATGCAACGCCTAATCGTGCAACTAACTTATCAATATCACACTCCCCCACTTGGCTCAAAGCCATAGATCAAGACAAACAATAACTCTCAATGCCCATACGCTATCACCGCCACAATACCATAGTGAGATTCAACTAAATCCTCCATAAGTTCATATACACAAACCATCTAATATCTCAAATCGTCTACAAATCTCGTATTCATCATTGTAATAGCCGTGTCGACTTCCACAAGCGATCTAACTTAAATTGCGACATATATCATTTACTGGTAAGGGAGGACTTGCTACAAAACCACATAAGGATCACACAACCCTTGGATAACCCCCGCCTGCTTAGCCTCGATCTGATAACTCTCTATACCCTTCCAAAAATCATAGCTATTACGCAATCGCTTTACCGTCCTGCATTTAAACACAACCAACGCCTACCCTCGAGGCACCACAATACGCGATATAAGAACCTGAAGCTGATGGCAGGACAAATGGAGCTATGGTCAAAGCATATCTTGAGCTTCTAGATGCTCTCCCCACACCCGTCTGACCACCTGGATCCCCTCACGGGACACCACGTGCCCCAAGAATGCTATTGAACTGAGCCAAAATTCACACTTGGAGAACTTGTATAAGCCTCTCATCCCTAAATCTCTACAACACCATCCACAAATGCTAAGTATGCTCCTCCTGGCTACATGGGTATGCCAGGATACCATCAATGAATTACAATAACGAAGGAGCACAAATACGATTGGGATACACTGTTAATTAAATACATGAATGCTACTGGGGCATTGGTCAACCCAAAAGACATCACTAGGAACTCATAACACAGCAGGAAGATCCACTTCACTCCACAACTAAACTACATGAGAGTTCCTTCAATAGACTCTCAACTCGAGGCCATACACCAACTCAAGACAGAAGTCAAACACTAAATTGTTACATCTCCAGTCAATCCTTTTGTCACAATCAAACAATATGAACACACCTCACCATCTAATCACACTCGCCACATAGTCATCCAGCCACAAAATCCCACCAATAGGGACACAACGGATATATAAGTCCCCAAATGCACGTGCTCACACAATCGATATCTCAGAACACGACCTCAGGTCCTCCAGACTGGCACATTATCAACATGCTAAAATCAATCTCGCAACTCATCCATGGAAATCACAAGTCGTCGATGCACAACTGATACCGAGCGCTCACGTGCACATTCGAATACATGGAAGGAATTCAAAGAATTACGCTTTTGGTTGAATAAATGGATTTGCACGACAAGAATTCAAGAATGTGAGATTTTTCCTAAGGGTTCTGCAGTCTCTCGAAGATAAGTACAGACATCTCCGTGCCGATCCGCAAGACCCTACTAAACCTGGTCATGACTGGTGAGACCTATATAACCTAGAGCACTGATACCAACTTGTCACGACCCCAAAATACCCAGTCGTGATGGCGCCTATCGTGAAATCGGGAAAGCCACACATTTCATTTGATTTAAATTTCTTTCCGAAATTCTCTACATTTATAGCAAAAGGCTCATTTATAAAATCATTTAAAAGTTTAACACCATTAAAGCATATAAAAAAATCAATCCCAGAACCAGTATCACCGAGCCATGAGCTACTATATCCATAATTTCAAATTACAGAGCTGACATAATAGTGTCTGAAATAAATAAGTAAATACGACATGAAGATAGAGAGGGAGAAAACGAGGCTGCGATCGCCATCTGCTACCTCGATGACTCAAACAGAAACCCTGACCACAAATCAGCAACCAGTACCGGTCCCGATGTACCTAAATCTGCACACAAGGTGCAGGGGGTAATGTGAGTACACCAACTCAGAAGTAATGAACCCAAACTATAGGCTGGGAGGTAGTGACTGACTAAACCTCATTTGATATATCAAGAATCAGTGTACAGGAATTTAGGCATGTCGCAATTATCTAACATATAATGAAACAGGATAAGTCCAGGTACATACAGTAAACCATGTATAGCTTAGTATACTCTCCATGTCAATGTATCAACTGTATGAAATGCTCATAGTTCTCCCACTCTCATATGCAAGTCCAATGAGTACTATATGAGGCTCGCAGGCCCTGGGAAGATTCATACCGGAATATATTCACATGTGACTGTAGTTACTCATTATTGAGGAAGGCCGATACAACCCTATGGAGAAGATCCATCTCCAGATGATGATACACCTCACTCGGTACAGTATATGGCTCAACTGCCAAGGTAAGATCCATCCCATAATATGTATACACACCATTGACATCACTCGCTCAGTACCGAGGAACATGCCAATCCAGCCTCGTAGAGAGATCCATCTCCAAGTATAAACACTTCGGACAAGATCCATGTCCAGGGAAGATCCATCCCTAAAATATAAACACTTCGGACAAGATCCATGTCCAGGGAAGATCCATCTCTCGAATATAAACACTTCGGACAAGATCCATGTATTGGGATCCATCCCTCAAATATCACTGCGCTCACTGGGGGTGTAAAGACTCTGGAGGGCCTCCTATTGGCCCAAGCGCTATATCAAGCCAACAAAGGCATGATCTGAGTATCGCTACGATGTGCAGTCCGATCTCATAACTGTCTCAATAACAGGCTCTCGACCTCACTCAGTCATTACTCTCCAGTCTCGCTCACATGGGCTCACAAATGCATGAACTAGCCCGAAACAATGATAAATATATAAAATCAACAATTACCGAGACTGAGGCATGAAATGAAAAGCTATGATAGGACTGATTATACAAAATCAAATAAAAACATAAGGAGACAGTAATATACGACCATTCGGGTCTCAGAATTTTCGGCGTGAAGCCTTAGCATGATTTCTAGCATGTTCACATTAACCACATTAATAGAAGTGCGGATATCAATCCGAAATAGCTACTAGACGGTGCCATGAGATGAACCAGGTCACAAGTCTCACGTTGCACGCCCGTCACTTAGCATGTGCGTCACAAGTCTAATCACATAATAAGTAGTTTGGGGTTTTGAACCCTCAGAACAAAGTTTGGACACGTTACTTACCTCAAAACCGGCTAAAATCCTAGCCCTCAATGCCTTTGCCTCTAGACTCGGTCTCTTATTGCTCCAAATCTACCAAAAATCAGATTTATATCATTAATAAATACTAGGAAGACGAAACCCATTCGAAAATTATCAAAAATAAGCACAAATCCCGAAATTGGCAAAAGCCGACCCCCGGGCCCCCTTCTCAGAATTCGATAAAAAATACAAAACTAGAATCCTTATCCTCTCACGAGTCTATACATACCAAGGACATCAAAATCATACCTCAAATTCCTAATCAATTCCCTAAAAGAATTCCCAAATTTTTCTTCAATATTCCCCCAATTTCCACTCAAATTTCTCAAATTAAATGATGAAATTCAAGACTAAATCATGGAATTGAACCAAAACTAAGTGAGAACTACTTACCCCAGTCACTTTACTGAAAATCTCTTTAAAATCGCCTTCTTCCGAGCTCTCTATTAAATTTTTGGAAATTATGAGCTCAAACCCTTGTTTTGAAGTTAAACATTCTACTCAGATAAGTTTCCATAGCGATCGCGGAAATAGCCTAGCGACCGTGAAGTACAAACAAGCCTCTCCGCATTTGAAGCTTACGCGATCGCGAAAACACACACGCAATCGCGGATAGCACCCTCTCACAACAACGCGAACGCGCCCAACTCTTTGTGATCACGTAGAGTAATTCCTTCATCACATTGCCGCTCCAAATCCTTCTACGCGAACGTGACCGCAGCCACGCATTCGCGATGCACAACTCTGTAAAACTAGGCGATCGCGACCCTAACCATGCCACCGCGTAGATCAAACTTACTTCTGCCCTAAAATAAGCCTACACGATCGCAAATGGACTCTTGCGATCGCGTATAAGGAAACCAGAAATAGTTGATACCAGATTTCAACAGTTGCCAACCAAATACTAAGTCCGTTAAGCACCCGAAACTCATCCGAGGCCCTCGGGACCTCATCCAAACAAACCATCACATCCCATAACATCTTTCATGCTTAGTCGAGCCTTGGAATCACCCAAATCAACATCCAAATACCGAATTAACCCCGAATTCAAGCCTAAGGATTTCTAAACTTCCGAAATTCGCCAACAATGCCGAAACTAGGAAAACCACGTCTGAATTACCTGAAATTTTGCACACACATCAAAAATGACACTACTAACCTATTCCAACTTACGGGATTCCATTCCTACCCCGATAGCTAATTTTTCACTGCCGACCGAAAATCGCCAAAAATCCAATTTCATCAATTCAAGCCTAATTCTACCACGGACCTCCGAACAACATTCTGAACACACTCCTAAGTCCAAAATCACCTAACAAAGATATCCGAGACATAAAAACCACATTCCAAGATTGTTTATCTATAAGTCAACTTTCGGTTGACCTATCCAACCAATTCACCAACTTAGGAGACTAAGTGTCTCATTTATCTCCACAACCGCTCCGAACCCGAGCCAACCAACCTAATAAAATATAATAGAGCTGAACCACATATAATGAAGCAGAAACGGGGGAAATGGGGCTAAAACACTCGGAGCAACTGATCGGGTCGTTACCACTTAAACATATGTTCGTCCTGGAGCGTGCCCAGAGTTGTTCCAAGAACCATCAAAATTGCCGTTTAGCCTAACCACGCACATACCAAGGTTGATCCAACGTCACCCTGACCCAAATAGGTCAAATAGCACAACGTAGCTGAAATTTGATAATCCAACCTAACCCATAAACGTTAGAACCAAATTTCCAAATTCCGAAAATAATTATTATATCAAAATCCCACATCTATAAACTAAATAAGTCTGAACACGTTGTATCAAGCCATATCTGTAACCCAAGATGTAATCACATGATATACCACATGACTTAAACACTGATAGCGATAACTCATAATCACAATAGTTGCTCAAAACAACCCAATACCGGTAAATAAAGTTTTATCAAGCAAAGCCTCGTTCTAACACTTCCATATACTGCCAATGATGAAATAAAAACACAGAAACTAGTACCCACTCGTCGGATCAACAAGTGATGGAACTCCCTCTCTTCGATAGGAAATATAGCAAAAAATTCTAAGCCCATCAACATCAATATCCTCCCAAATATACCACAACCAGACCCAGTAGCACCCATTCTAGGTCCGACAACCTCTTCTCATCTACCACAACCACTCTAGTGACGTGACGCATCAATACCGCTGAAAGCCACAACCCGTGCAGTCCGTGCACAAATATACAACATCCCAAAGGTACTCAAATCGATTCGTTTGCGTATAAACTACGCTATAATTTCAACTGTACCGTTTTACGGATAAACAACTATTAATTAAGTGTTGAACTATGTAAGTCCTAATATTTTAGGATTTAAAATTATTTAATATTTAAAAATTCATTATGATATATCGTGAAATGTGAAGATAATATATTTACGTATGACTTCTAGATATGTTCCAATATTATAAGTGTTCGATATCAAAGATAATAAAGTAGTAATGTTAATACAAAACCTTACCCAATATTATATCTTGATAATACAAAACATACGAAATTAATCTGTGAAAAAGTTATATTAACGTTTTATTTAATATTCACAATATAATATATATATATATATAGTTCTTAATTTTACCCAATTTGTATTTTTTTTACATAAATAAATTTTATTGTAAAATGGTCCTGCGGGTGCTGAACAGTAGTACCTCAACTCTTCGCAATATCCGATGTGGGCTCACTAATGACCGTTGCTGGGATCGACTCTAAAATCTACACAATGTGTAGAGTGTAGTATAAGTACAACTGACCCCATGTACTGGTAAGTGCCAAAACTAACCTCGACAGGGTAGTGACGAGGCTAATGAGGGGCACATATACAAAACAAGTTGTACATAGAATATAAAATGACCGAATAATAAAAATACTAGACAGAACCAAACAATCAACTGAAACTGATAACCACATCATCTAGAGTAAACGAGTGTCGTCGAGAGTTACCAATCCTTACTATATCAGAAAATGAAAGAAAAGCAGCTCAGGAAATAGAAACGTACAGTTGCGCGCTACCCGGTCCCACCAGATATCACAAAATTCTTCCTTATTCCTCCGTGACAATTACAATAACAGTAAATAATATATATACATGTTACGGCGCACAATCTGATCCCACCATATATCAATATCAATAGGATAATTCACCCTTATTTCACCCTATCAAGCCACACTTATTCCTCCTGTTGCAGCGTGCTACCCGATCCCACCGTATAAACATATTCACCCTTATTCATCCATATCTATCCTCCCTTATTCCTCATACTATGGAGTGCAGCCCGAGCCCACCATATCAGTACCAAACACTCAATGTACATAGTCAATTTACGGTCTAAATCACAAGTCCTTTACGAAAAATAAATATCAAACTGAACTAAGCAAAGGAAACCTTAATCAATATAAAATCTACTCAAATAATACTACTAAGCCAGACCAATCCAGCAATTTACAACTAAAAGGTGCAAACAAGTCAAATTAAGCAAATAGCAGGGATTAGGGGACCTATGGAATGAACCAACATAGCTAATAGGAGAAGATGTTGATTAACACGTAGCAGTTAAGCATGACATTTAGAGCATATAACAATTAAGACAGGAATTTAACATATACGCCGTTCTCATGGATTTTACATATCACATAGTTCGAGGGTTCCTAATTCCCTCAAGTCAAGGTTAGATACAACACTTACATCGATCCACAGGCCACTCACTGCTCAATTACCACATTTCCTCTAGTTTCCACCTTTGAACCACTCGTATCTAGCCATAATTAATTTAATAACATCAATATTGTTAAAGAAATTAATTTCAGTATATAAATTTAGGTTTCCCAAACATTCCCCCAAAAAGTCAAAAGCCGACCCAGGCCCGCTTGGTCAAAACTCGAGGTTCGGACCAAAACCCATTTACCCATTCATCCCCGAGCCCGAATATGTAACTAGTTTCGAAATCCGACCCCAAATTGAATTCTAATTTCTAATTTCCCAAAAATCCCTAATTATACCCCAAACCCCCAATTTCTACTTTGAAATTCCTAGATTTTAGGTTGAAATCTTGTGAAATGAAGTGAAGGATTGCAAAAAAACAGTTAAGAATAACTTACCTATGATTTGGGGGAGAAGTGGTCTTTGGAAAATCGCCTAGAGGGTTTCTTATTTTTGAAAGTTTTGAAAAACCAGCAACATCCCGTCTAAGTCAAGATTTACCAGCTGCAGATGTCGCAATTGCGGTGCTCGCAAATGCGAGAAAGATATCGCAAATGCGGACCTGTCGCATTTCTGCTGCCTTCGCAAATGCGAACCATTTTCTCGCAAGTGCGAACATTTTACTTCCACAATTGCGGCATACATCTCGCAAATGCAAGAATCCCCAATCCCAGCCAATGCTCGAAAATGCGATGATTCTTCGTAAATGCGAGGCTCGCATTTGCGAGCCAGACCTCACAAATGCGAGACTTGTAGACCTGAAGCACACCATATATTTTCCTAATTTTCAAGTCACTCCATAGCCTATCCGAAACTCACGCGAGCCCTCGGGGCTCCAAATCAAACATGCACACAAGGCTTAAACTATAAAACAAACTTGCTCGTGCAATCAAATTGCCAAAATAACACCTAGAACTACGAATTTAGCACCAAATCACATGAAATTCTCAAGGACATTTTGAAATTTCTATTTTCACTATCGGACGCCCGAATCACGTCAAATCAGTTCCGTTTCTCACCAAATTTTACAGATAAGGTATAAATATCATAAAGGGCCTCTACCGGGATCCGACACCAAAATATGGAGCCGATACTAACAAGATCAAACATTAACCAATTTCTTAAAATTATTAGATTTTCGGTCTTTCAGTTTTCAACAAAAAATCATATCTCGAGCTAGGGACCTCAGAATTCAATTCTGGCCATACGCCCAGGTCCCATAATTCATTACGAACCCACCGAGACCGTCAAAACACGAGTTTGGGTCCTTTTACTCAAAATGTTCACCGAAGTCAAATAAAATCAACTTTTAAGGCCAAAATTTATTATTTTATCAATTTTCAACATAAAAGCGTTCCGGAAAGACGCCCGGACTGTTCATGTAAATCGAGGAGGGTAAAAATGATATTTTAAAGGAAAACCACATTTATCTACAGGCCTTCGCCCTTTTAATATAATATATATATATGTATATAGATATAGATATAGATATAGATATGAGACACCTTAAGCCCATTTTAAATTATTCCTTTTCACTCTCTTCAAATCATACACACCTAAGAACATTCTCTCAAAGTTATGTCATGATCCAAGGCCCAAACAAAGGACAAACAACACAAATCAAGTATCGGGAATCCCAAGGTGCTAGTCAGTTTCTTGTTCTTCTGGTTGTTGCTTATTTTTGTGTGGTTCCAGATCATGTGGGAGATTATTTTAAATGGTTTATGTTCTGTAAAATACTCACTCAAGTTTTTAATATTAACCATAGGTTATTTCAAGTCTTGCAAAGTGATTCTAGTGCCAAAAAAAACTAATTGATTGCTAGTTACACTTCCTTGTCCTTGTGGCAGCATTGGAATGATATTTCGTGGTGAAGTAAGGTCAAATTGGAGTGTTTCTATCTGTTTATAATTAAGGAACCTCCTACTCTACATGTATTTAAGATTATCCAAGTTGCGGCTATGTCGTTGAAGCTAGAACTTGTGAGCTATCTAATGAAAGGCTTGTTAGTAATGTTGTTGGTTGGTGGAATATTTTTGGAGGCTTAATATGATCATTATTGATGTTTTTTGGGCTGTTTGGTGAATGTTTTAACTTGTGGGAAGTCATATAAATAGGAGAGGTGTTGTCTGTTTCATCGTAAAATAGGTTGTGGTCAATATATAATAGTTACGACGCTTAAACGATGATGATAATATCATTTATCTTAATATAGACTAAGGAGTTGTGACATTTGCATAGCTTTATGTTGGGCAGTATATACAAGGTATGTGAGCTATCCATTCCTTTTTTTTACACGAATCTAATTGTACATAATGTAATGCACGAGCTTTCAAAGATACTCTACTCTTAGAAGCTAGCAATGCTTACATTGTTTCCCTTTTTATGGAACAATCGATGATCATGTTGCTCCTGTTATTCTTATGCTATCAATGTTGCTGGTACTTCCTGATTCTTACAATATTAATGATGAAGAGTTAGTTCTAATAATGTGTACAGAGGTTACCGACCTTATATCACTCTAAAAGGTTCACTGTGTGATTCCAATGAGTCTAGCATGCATTATATATATGTACCTATTTTACTTTGTTGAGTCGCGCTATAGTCAGCTGATACAACATCTATTGTGAAACCATTGATCAGTATGGTTTTATCGAGCTCCATATTGCCGGTTATGATTCTACTGTGTCTTATGATGGTCGGGTAAGTTTTTACCGAGCCTTCGGACGGGTACGATATTATGATGATGATGCCCACAAAAGCGTATATATATATATATATATCTTGCATTTCATTTCAGTCGCCCTCAGAGGTATTCTCTATCCCTTCTTACATTACTATTTTTATTTATTCTTTCCTGCCTTACATACTCTATACTTTATTTGTACTGACATCCCTTTTATTTTTGGATGATGCATGTCAGTTTGCAGGCCCTGATAGACAGGTAGACGAAGCTCCCCTACCACACTAGTCTGCCAAGTTGAGCGGTTATTGGCGAGATCAATTCTCTAGACTTGCTGTGGTCTTGGTATACATTTTTGTTATAGACATTATGGGTATGTCGGGGCCCTGTTCCGGCAATGTTGCAGCACTTATGTTCATTTAGAGGATCATCGATAGCTGTTGACTCATGTATAATTTTGAAAGCTTTGCCAGCTGATTATTGTTGTATAGTCTCTCATGGCAGCTTGTTGACTTATTATAGCTTCATGACAAACTTTTTGGCCCATGTTATATATGTTAATACCATTATCTGTCTTTTTTGGTCGTTTAGGATTCATGTCTACCATTTTGGCTCATCTCGTCAGCCCTTATTCAAGGTGCATTTGAGTTACGAGCTATAAATGGTGAAAGAAAATTTTTAGTGAACGGACATAGAGTCAAACACTATTG